>JAPWTK010000799.1:12500-158445 GCA_029963805.1 Aromia moschata | reverse complement strand
TCGCCGGCATAGAGAATGATGGATTCATCCAGTAATGACTGATCGACCATCAAAGGGAAAATCCGTACATCTTTAAAGAAAACCCCGAGAAGTTATTTGAATACTACATGATGTCAATTTTCTCCTTTCAACCGCTTTTATCTAAAGTTAAGTGTAATACATCCAAACAAACTACAACGAGGGGTTGCGTCAGTGCAGAAGAGAAACTCGCTGTAACACTAAGCCTAATGTCATAAATACAAAGGAATTTTTGCACCTCCATGATTACCTGACCACTGTCCAGCTTCAACAAATAATGACAACTAGACGCAGCATGCTTTTTTCGCAGCTGTAGCCACCCAAGACTGCGTCAAATAACCAGACCTGCGTCAAATAACAGAAAAATGAAACCAGACCTACCCTTCGGCGGTTGACCTTGAAGACGTGCTCGACGTGCCTACCCTTCTAGTACAATCAACGAGCGAAAGCCCCCATGTTAATTGGTCACTAATTGTTATCAGCAATCAAAAAATATGGTCGCATAGAGAAAATAATTCTAAGAAATATAGCGTTTTTTGCTACTGGAGTTTTAATGGCGAACATAACCAAAAAAAAATCAAAAAAACGGTTTTTTGCAAATAAAAAAAACTTCAAGTCCTATACAAGAAAGTTAAATTAGAAAGTTTTAGGTCTTAAAAATGCACGTCGAATGAAATTTCCGCGAAAAAAAAATCGGTTCATAAACATTTGAGAAATATTTAAAAAAAAAAAGTCAAATACCGCATTTTCGTATTTTTTGCTGTATAAATTCCAATTTTGTTTGAACAGACTTCTTGTTAACTACAAGTATTGCCCAAGACAAGCTAAAAATGATCCTTTTTTCAAAAAATTCAATAAAGTTTTATTTTTTCGAGATTTAAAAAAAAAGACGTTTTCAAAAATCAGCTTTTACAGAGGCAAAAATAATCGTACAGAAACGATCATGGGCTCATGTTATTCACGAAGACTTTTACTTTCATGCTATTCAAAAACCAAATCGCTTTTATTTAATTTTTGCATAAAAAAAATGCGTTTTAAAAGTGTATCATTTTTTCGAAACGGTTTTTCCGAATAACTTTTTTAATTTTGGTTTTACATTTTTGGCCGTTGCATATTTGAAAACTGGCATTCAAAACACGCGCTTTAAAAAAATCCCCCACGACCTCAGGGAGCCGAGATTTTTTTTTTATTCCTGACAGCTCTGTATAACGTCCGATTGACTTCATTTTTACACGAAATAGATCTCAGACTTTTACTTTCTTAAAAAAAATATTTCAAATCACTTCGCATAAATTAAGTTGACATAATTGTTTGCGAAAGAACAGCGCTGGGTGCGGCACGCGCTAGCCAGCGCACGGCGACAGAGTGGAGGGACACTCCGCTTGGGCGCATCGAAACCTAAACACGATTTCAAATCGATCGCGCTCGCAAAATTATCTTTTCCTCGGCTTAAAAAAAATTATCTGGGCTTCCTGAGGTCGTAGGACCTTCACTTTTTTTTTAAATGCGTGTTTTGAATGCCAGTTTTCAAATATAACGGCCAAAAAATGTAAAACCAAAATTAAAAAAGTTATCCGAAAACGAACGGTTCGAAAAAATGATTTACAACGCATTTTTATGCAAAAATTAAATAAAAAGCGATTTGGTTTTTTAATAGCATGAAAGTACAAGTCTTCGGGAATAAAATGAGCCCATGATCGTTTCTGTACGATTATTTTTGCTTCTGTAAAGGCTGATTTTTGAAAACGTCTTTTTTTTAAATCGTTATAACTCGAAAAAATAAATCTTTATTGAATTTTTTGAAAAAAGGATCATTTTTCGCTTGTCTTGGGCTATATTTGTAGTTAACAAGAAGTAGTGGCGGTGCGTGATATTTCAGTTAGCCATATCTTGAAAACGACGGGACCCACTTCACTTTTTAGGTGATGACTATACACCTCTTACAGAAAGGACTTATAGTGAAAAAACCGTCAGCAAAGTTTGCGAAAAAATTTCAAATTTTAATTTTGGAAACAAAATGTTCCGATAAAATTAAAATTAAAATGGCCATAACTTTTTGAAAAAAAATTTTTGCAACAAATCGAAAAACGTCTTCTTATATTTGCTAGATATGAAAATACTGCAAATATCCCACAGAGCGTTACTGAGAACCCAGGGAGTGCTCCAGTGTTTTTGAAAATTTTTTCGCAAACTTTGTGACGATTTTTTCACTATAAATCCTTGTAAGAGGTGTATAGTCATCACCTAAAAAGTGAAGTGGGTCCCATGCGCGTTTTCAAGATATGGCTAACTGAAAATCACGCACCGCCACTGACAAGAAGTCTGTTCAAACAAAATGGGAATTTATATAGCAAAAAATACGAAAACGCGATTTTTGACGTTTTTTTTAATTTTTCTCAAATGTTTATGAACCGATTTTTTTCGTTCAAATCTCACTCGACGCGCATTTTTAAGACCTACGACTTTCTAATTTAACTTTCTTGTGTAGGACTTGAAGCTTTTTTTTTATTTGCAAAAACCCGTTTTTTTGACTTTCGCGAATTTTTTTTGGTTATGTTCGCCATTAAAACTGGCGAGTAGCAAAAAACGCTATCTGTCTTAGAATTTTTTCTCTATACGACCATATTTTTTGTTTACTGATAACAATTAGTGACCGGTTTGCTCCCCGTTGATTGGGCTATTCGGGCGGGAAGTCAGTTTTACAATGTCTAATTAACTTCAAATTAAGGATTAATTGACAATTAAGGTAAAAGGAGTGTTTTACTTACAACGGCTATTTAATTTCATTGTTGTAGTTAAGTGTCAGTGTTCTTAATTGGTGGATAAGGGTTTAATTAACTTCCCATTACATTATTTTGAAACTGGAACCCATTGGAAGTACAGGTATAACATTTAATAATAAATTTCATATATAGTCCAGTCTGTGAGCTGGGAGAGTAACTAAGTTTGGTGTAGCTACTCGAATTCAAAAATTTTTTTTGCATCATGTTCTATGAATCCCTAAGGTCATTCGTGACTATCAACCAACTTGGAAAACCCCCCTCAGACCACCCCTATACTATAAAACACACCCCATCTCACCCTCATTTTTAGAGTGGTATTTAATTTTTGAAAAAATGACAATTAAGCATCGAAAGTGGGTTCTAGGAGATTTTTTTTGGGTCTCTGATCATGAATGCGATGTCATTTTCCCAGAAAATTCATGCCACGGCCGGGAAAACTGGAAAATTGGGTCACTTTTTGCGGATTTAATCATTGTTCACGCGATTCGCGTTTTTTACGTCATAAAGATATCCAGCAGCGTATAATGATAACGAATAATGAAAAATCATGTAAATTTTCTGGAAAACTGAAAATTTTCCGGAAAACCTGGAAAGACAATGTTTCAATTTTATGAAAATGATCGTGTGATAAGTCGCTATAGGGGTTTTTTGGGATGCTGATCATGAATCCGATGTCACTTTCCCGAAAAATTCAGGCAATTTTCAAATTCAAACTTTTTTAACCTTCATTTTATCATTAATTAAATGTTAATTTCAGCAATTTATGACATAACATTGTCAATCATCGCCCCAAAAAACCCCAATAGAGACATATCACACAATCATTTCGATAAAATTGAAAAATTGTCTTTCCAGGTTTTCCGGAAAATGTTCATAGTTTTCCAGAAAATGTCCATGTTTTTTCGTTATGCGTTATCATTATACGCTGCTGGATACCTTTATGACGTAAAAAACGCAAATCTCGCGAACAATGATTCAATTTTCGCAAAAGTGACCCAATTTTCCAGTTTTCCCGGCCGTGGCATGAATTTTCCGGGAAAGTGACATCGGATTCATGATCAGCTCCCCAAGAAACCCCAAGATCGACTTATCACACGATCATTTTCATAAAATTGAAAAATTGCCTTTCCAGGTTTTCCGGAAAATTTTCATAGTTTTCCAGAAAATTTACATGATTTTTCGTTATTCGCTATCATTATGCGCTGAACATTATGATATAAAAAACGCAAATCGGGAAAATTTCCGCAGAAGTGACCCAATTTTCCAGTTTTCCCGGCCGTGGCATGAATTTTCCGGGAAAATGACATCGGATTCATGATCAACGACCCAAAAACCTCCTAGAACACACACCCGATGCTTAATTGTCATGTTTTCAAAAAATTAAATACCACTCTAAGAATGAGGGTGAGAATGGGGTGTGTTTTATAGTATAGGGGAGGTCTGAGGGGGTTTGCTAAGTTGGTTGATAGTCACGAATGACCTTAGAGGTTCATAGAACATGATGCAAAAAAAATGTTTGAATTCGTGTAGCTACACCAAACTTATTTAGTTGGCCTAATTCCCCGGCTCACAGACTGGACTAATACACACTATGTTATTTAAAATCAAACGTATTGTGATCTAAATTCATATTCAAGTAACGATAAATGAGAGAAAGCCCTAATTAATTAGATATTGATCCGAATACTTTTGAAGAGTTTGATAAAAAAGATTTTGTACTTGAACTTTTCTTTTTTTATATCTGATAACAGCGGAGAATATTCTGGGTTAGAGATTTTTAGTGGATTTTAGAAGTATTCTAGAAGTCTTCTAGAAGTATTTTGTGGTCTTTATCACGTTCCTGCAGCAGTACATTTTTTTTTTTTGGCTATGAGACCATAACGACAGTTTTTAATTGTTTTCTCAGAATGTTAACCTTAGATAAAGTACTGCATAACTGAAAGAACGTTATCTGAGGATTTGGGAAATAACTGTTTTAGTAGTCGGAACTAGTTTTCGGACTTGAAATCAGGAGTCTACTGTAGTATAACAATTTCAGTAAAATTAATAACTCCTCTACTAGAGGAATAACATTTGTAAAAAAATTTCCATGTTTTTTGTGTCAATATATTCTATACATGATATTATACAGGGTGGGGAAAAAGTATGGAAACGCCTAGAAATTCCGCGAATTTGGTTACAAAATTAAACATCAAGGTCGTACGCTATTGTAACTTTCAACGAGGAGTCCAATGGTTTGACCTTGGATTTAACCTTGAACCTCAATATCAAGGTCATTTGAAGGTCAACTTTGTTTTTTGCAATGGCAATCCACATTTTTGGTGCCACAATCGAAAAGAGCGAGAAATTTCACGTTCAGATATGTATTCAGATCTAATATAATTTCAAGGTGACCTCTATGGGACGTTCCTGACAAAGTGAGAGGCATGGGGAACTCACTTGAAAAAAGCACCCCGAAGGGTGCTTTTTAGGGAGGAACAAAATCCCTCTACTTTCATGTCGTTATTCCTGGGTAATGCTGAAAGGAGGAATATGGCTTTAAAATTTTTTTTACGATGAATAAATTTTCTATGTCCTATGTTACTATTATAAAATGTCCTATGCTACTGTAGTTTGACCTCTGTCCAACCCATAAAGGTCACCTTGAACTGAGATCTGAATACATATCTGAACGTGAAATTTCGTGCTCTTTTCGATTGTGGCATCAAAAATTGGATTGCCATTGCAAAAAGCAAATTTGACCTTCAAATGACCTTGATATTGAGATTCTAGGTGTTATTACATACAAAATATACAATAATCAAGTGTTATTACATATTACAAAAGTCAGTGTTATTACATACAAAATATACAATAAAAATATACGTAAAATAAAGAATAGATTCAACAATTACACAAAAACAAGAATATTGCTACTAAACATGGGTTATGTTTACACAAAGCACAGAACATTATTTGTTTCATCGAAGTTGATATTTTATTTCAAATAACCATGAAAATTTGATATAATGAGAAATCGAAGGATAACCAACATTTTCATTTTACAGATTATTTGAAAATTGCTAATTAGACACTAATTTCTGAACATAAGACTCGAAGAAAATTGAATTACAATTAACTACAAGCTGACAATTACCTAATTGAACTTTAAATTCTCAATTGTAAAACTGGGCCTAAAAGGCACAGCTCTGATAAAATTAATAATTCACTTCTTGGAATTTGAAAAATTCAAACCATAGATAAAACATGATCGACAAAAATATGATATACAGCATGTCCTTTTTATTTTTACACCCACCGAGAGACTGAAAATATATATAAAAAAAAAAACAAAGTTTTATAATTTCTTATGTATTATGTTCGCCTATCCTCAGAAAAAAAAAACCGATGAACAACGAAAACTTGAAAAAAAACAATAAAACCATTTTGCCGTTAGAAGGTTTCAAAAAATGGTCTTTCCTAAAATTTCACAATCATTTCCAGACATCTGGGAAAAAATACACCTGTTCTTGGCTCATACTCAATAGCGTCAAAATGGCTGTCCCCAAATTGTCCATTTTTTCATTTCAATGTTCCAAAAATTGGCCGAAACCCAAAATTGCAGGAAAGACCGAAAATTCTGGAAAAATTCGCACGTCTCCCCTAAAATCGTCTTCAAAAATTCTGAAATAATCTCTTGAATTATGTATAGTTAACAAATTATAATCGTACCAAAAAGGACGATTTTGAAATTATTTTTCTGAATACAAGCTCTAAGGCGAATTGACAATTTTTTACAGTTTGACCAAAAAAAGAACAAATCGGAAATAGTCCCCTTAGAGCTTGTATCCGGAAAAAAATCAAAATCGTCCTTTTTGGTACGATTAAACTTTGTTAAGTATACATAATTCAGACACTCATTATTTCAGAATGTTTTAAGACGATTTGGCAACTTCAGCGATTAGCCATTTTCTGAACCCTCCAAACCAAATAACATCAACAGGTTCAGGAATTTTTTTTGCAAACCTCTTGGACATGATTTAAGGGAGACGTGCGAATTTTTCCAAAGTTTTCTGTCTTCCCTGTAATTTTGGGTTTCGGCCAATTTTTGGAACATTGAAATGAAAAAATGGACCAAATTTTTTGAGACATTTGTTACCATTTTGGCGCAGACTTTATTGAGTATGAGCCAGAATACGTGTATAATTTTTCCCAGATGTCTGGAAACGATTGTGAAATTTTAGGAAGACCATTTTTTGAAACTTTGTAACGGAAAAATGGCCAAACTGAGCCAAATTTTTTGTTGAGAAATTTGTTTAGGACTCTTCAATCGAGGTGTGTAATTTTGTTCAGAATTTTTGGAGCCATTTTCGGATTTTTTAAAAAAATGGCCAAATTGAAAATGACCAAAGCGTGACCAAAAATTCTGAAAAACTCAGGCGTGCTCCTTGGATAATTCTGAACACTTTTTGTTCTCTACACTTTTGCCCCAAAGTTCTCCAGGTTTGAATAAAAAAGTTAAGAAAACTTCCCTGACAATGTGCCGAGATATTGGACACCCCATGTTGGAATTAATTTTTTCTAAGAACATAACTTTTCAGTACAACTCTCGAATGCACTTTTCCCGTAGTTTTCTGTCGAAAGAAAAATTACACTCAGACAGACACAAATTATTTCAGAATTTTTAAAACGATTTGGTAATTTTTCCGATTAGCGATTTTCTGAACCCCCCCCCCCCCCAAACCAAAAAACGTCAACAGATTAAAGAATTTTTTGTGCAAAACCTCTTGGACGTGATTTAAGGGAGACATGCGAATTTTTCCAGAATTTTCGGTCTTTCCTGCAATTTTGGTTTTCGGCTAATTTTTGGAACATTGAAATGAAAAAATGGACAGGACAGCCATTTTGATGTTATTGAGTATGAGCCAAGAACCGTGTATTTTTTTCCCAGATGTCTGGAAATGATTGTGAAATTTTAGGAAAGACCATTTCTAGAACCAACTGGGCCAAATTTTTTGTTGAGAAATTTGTTTAGGACTCCTCAAACGAGGTGTGTAATTTTTTTTTTCAGAATTTTTGGTCATTTTCGGATTTTTGGAAAAATGGCCAAATTAAAAATGGTCAAAACGTGACCAAAAATTCTGAAAAAAAATCAGGCGTGCTCTTTGGATGAATCTGAAAACTTTTGGTTCTCTAAACTTTTGCCCCAAAGTTCTCCAGGTTTGAGTAAAAAAATTATGAAAGTTTCCTCGTCCAATGTGTCCTTTTGGCCAAGATATTGGACACCCCATCTTGGAATTAATTTTTTCTAAGTACATAACTTTTCAGTACAACTCTCGAGTGCACTTTTCCCGTAGTTTTCTGTCGAAAGAAACATTTTTTTCCAGTCAAAAAATCATGTCATCATCATCACAAAAAAAATTGACCTGAAAAATCGAGCTCTTTTCAATTTAAATGGCCAAAAAACAGGGGTAAGCTTCAACTATTATGATTTTTTGGTGCCATTCGAAAGAGTACCCCCAAAAATTCTCGGAAATGCATTTCCAGATTTTTTTCTATCGTTTCTTGTACTTGGCACGTTGCTAAAGAGAGGATATACAAAAACTGTAGTTTTGACGTTAAAGGGTTAAATATGGTGGATACAATGGTTTGTATCCTCTTCAGTTTGTCTACAGCAGAGACCTATGGATGGCACGCGTTTGAGATAGATGCAGCTCTATTTACAAAAGAAATGCATTATATTTGTTTACAAAAACAAATACTTAAACACTCTTGGTTTTATTATATCGTTTTAAACTGAGACTGGAAATATTATACAGGTTTTGTCCGGAAAGTAATATCAGTAAGCTTTGAAAAATGGTTTTTATTCGTTCTATATGTACAAATCTTTAGAAACTTTCAAAATACATTCCACCTACGTCCACACATCGGTTCCAGGGGGTCTTCCACGCATCAAAAGCCGCACGGTAGTCGTTTTCCGGAATCGCCTTTAAAGCGTCGGTGCAAGCCTTCTGAATGTTTTTCACCGACCCAAAATGCTGTCCTTTCATTGGGGTTTTGAGGCGCGGAAACAGAAAAAAAGTCTGGGGGGGGCACATCGGGGCTGTAGGGAGGCTGAGGAACAACGGTGATGCCTGCCTTGACGAGGTAATCGGCCACGAGGAAGCTGGTGTGCGAAGGCGCATTGTCGTGGTGAAGCTTCCAGGATTTTGAGATATCTGGACGGGCGCGATTCACACTGCGTTTCAGCCGCTTCAGCACCTCGACGTAAAACTTTCCGGTTACGGTTGTCCCTTGCGGAACGAACTCGTGATGGAGCAATCCCCGGCAATCAAAAAAGACAATCAGCATCTTGATCTTTGACCTGGACATCCTGGCCTTTTTGGGGCGAGGGGAGTTCGACGTGTGCCATTCCGCACTTTGCCTCTTCGTCTCCGGATCGTATTCAAAGACCCAACTTTCGTCCCCGGTAATGACGTCATCAAGGAAAGCGGGGTTGTCTTCGCAGGTGTCCAAAAGTTCTTGGCAGGTTTCGACGCGCCTCGCTTTTTGAGCGTCCGTTAGAACTTTTGGCACGAGCTTCGCGCACACCTTCCTCATTCCTAAAGACTTCGACACAATTTCGTGAACAATGGTTTTCGTAATGTCTAATGTTTCGGAAATTAAACGGACACTTAGACAACGGTCAGTGGTCAACAAGTCACGCACACGTTTCACATTGTCGTCGGAACTGGAGGTTGATGGCCGTCCAGCGCGGTTCTCGTCATCTTCCCGATCTTCACATCTTCCCGACCTTCTGCGAATGCCTTGTGCCACCGGAAATTTTCCCTGTCCGAAAGACAATCGACGCCGAAAGCCTTCTTCAACATTGGAGTGGTTTCCGCAGCACTCTTCTCCAGTTTCACACAAAACTTGATCGCCATCCGTTACTCAAGCGAACGTTGCATTTTTTCTTGCACCGGGTCACTGTAACAACTCTCAAAGAACGAGTGATGCGACCGCTACAACGACCGGTAGCCAACTGACGCTTGTTGGATCTTGTTGCAAGATCCCCCCCCACCACAATCCCAGCACGTAAAGCGCGGGCTGGCGCGAACAGTCTCGGGAAAAAAAATTCACTGACATTACTTTCCGGACAAACCCTGTACATGGGGTGTTTTCACTGCAGCGTGGAAGTATTGTACAGGCGGGCATTGTTTCACTGACAATAGGGGAAAGCTTTTGTCTTTTATCATTTAATTAAGTAGGAAATTATTTCTTGGCCATTCGAAACATCATTAGAGCATTGTTACCTATTACTAAGGCTGGAACGGTGTTTTAATCAATTTTGAGATCACGTGGTTACAGCAAGTCTACATCAATCACCTTATTATTTTGACTATTCCTATTGTATTCTTCACTATAGCTAATACATTTTCGTCTAGATTATAATAGAACACTTTTTTATAGTCAAGGTTCAAAACAAACAACAAAACATACCGGGTGTCCCAAACTCCGTGTACAACGAGCTACCACATGCTCCTGACGTCAAAATAAGTCGATTTAACTAAACTTACCTCATATACCAAGTTGTCTCGTTTAGCCGTCAAAGTTGACATAAAATTTTAGTTTTTTGCCAATAACTTATAACGCCCGGTATGAACTTAATGAAATTTGGTGTGCTAGTATGTTCCAATAGCCATTAATGAAGTATCATTAAAGGGGAAAACCCCCCCTAAACCCCTCCAAAACAATACAAAAACTAGAAAAATACAGAAACATATAAGAAAAAACCCTCCCCAATAGTCTCCTCAGATTAATCACAAAAAAGGGATGGTCCCCCCCCAATTAAAAAAGATTGAAAAAAGACAATATCGAAAAAACAAAAACTCAGTTTTCCTAACCAAAAAAGAACCCAGTTAAAGGGACGAAACGAAAATCCACGGAAAGTTCTATAAAAAAAGACCATACCTCACGGATGTAGAGAAAATAAAAACAAGAATAATATGGTGAATGTAGAAAAGACAAGGAATTAAACCCCTAAACCGTGGTTCTTAGTCTTTAAAGGTGCACACAAACTAAACGATTGGGGAGGGGAGACACCTTTTACACATTCTTACAAAAAAACAGTTAAAGATCCTTAAAAACAGAAAAACAAAAAAAAAAACTCAACGGGTTAAAAAATATAATTAAACAATTTGGACAAAAAAATTTTTGGGGAACACAATGTGAAAGAAAAATCTTAAAAAAGAGGCTAGAAACATTATACTAGGATGATTAAGAAAAAGGAAAAATTAAGGCAATTTAAAAAGAAACAAAATAGAAAAATTAAATGTAAAAGATAAGAGAAAAAGTTAAAAAATTGCTCATCTTTATGGTAAAAATTTAGATGAAGCGGTATCACCCCCACCAAAAAAATACGAGCAGGTTACTTTAAGGGTAGGGGTAGTTTTCGCACCCTGTTAATGGAATAAATTCGATTCAAATGTCAAAATGTGCCATCTGTCGGAACATACTAGCACAACAGTTCATACAGGGCGTTACTAAGTTATTGGCAAAAAAACTAAAATTTTAGGTCAACTTTGACGGCCTCTAGCGGCTAAACAAGACAACTTGGTATATAGGTAAGTTTAGTTAAATCGACTTATTTTGATGTCAGGAGATTATTTTGTAATCTTACTACTAACAAGCCGTTCAAAAAAAGTCACCAAATCTAGCTACGAACGAATTTGGAAAGATTATTTGAATGTCCATTCATATGGTCTGCAATACACACATGAAATTATCAGAGCGGATGAACTTCTAAGACTATAGTTCTGCCAATGGTATATTAACAATTTTAATAATAACGATGTTGTCCTCAAAAAATATTTTTTACTGATGAGGATTGGTTCCATCTTTCTTTTGAAGTGCAGACAATCCTCACTTTTATATTGAAACTCCGCTACACTCACAAGAAATTGAAGTGTCGGCAGCTGTGTCTTAAAGTTGTTCTATGTTCTGTGTCTTGTTCTAAAAGTATCTTTTAGAAATCATAACACCTTTTGTACAAATATTGCATGACGACGAATTGTAAGAAGGTTTATTCAACATGATGGAGCTCGTGAGCATACTACTGGGGAAACAATTTTATACAGGAGACGAATTTTTTCAAGATCGTATGATGAGTTTGAACACACACACAATGTTAGCCTCTAGACATTGCGATTTGACCCCGTGAGTTTTCTCTCTGGCCTTGTCCTTTGGCCTCCCTTTTGAAACTGCCTTTGATATGGAAAACCTTCAACAACGCACTTAATTTACAAACAAATTTACGGATTTAATAGAACACCGTGGATACTGCAGTATATTATTGACTCAGCAAAAATAAGATCTCTACTATGTGTAAATATGGGAGGTCGTCATTTTCTTTAACAGTATCTTATTTTTTCGAAAACAGTTTCTTTTTAATAATGTTTTGATTTCTGTTATTTTTTTATATAGCCGGTAAAAATATCCATCAGGTAATGTCACAACATTGACAATTCAATAAGGTCTTAAACTTAAGATTGAGAATATAAATACGTTTTTTTTTGCTCGGCTAAAAGAACAATGTTTCAGATGGAAAAATCAATTCGATCATCAATCTGTTCATCTATTAAATCTGATTAATCTGAATCTGTAAAATCTGTCAAAAGAGGATATGCAGATCATTTGATGAAAAACGAGAATTGGTTTAGAGAATTTCAGTATCTTTGAATCTTTTCATAAATTAATTGGTAGCGAAGAAAAGGCTATTGCTTTGTTGGAAGAAATAACCTTAATACCTTCACCAAATTCAATACCACCAACATGTTATGGGCTTCCAATGTCCGTAGAGAAGTTATCTGGAAAGAAGCTTGATTGGATGTTTTTCATTCGATATCTAGAAAACAAAGCGAGATATCGAAAATATTTATTCTTATATTTCGTTTTATTTCGTCGAGTTCTACAAGAATCGACCATCAGGTTGCGGCGCCACGGAAACAGCAGTATTGCCCCAAAAAGTTTTCTCCAGAAGAAATCAAAACTTTTATAGACGAAGCACCAGATGATCAGTTCCTTTAATATTATGTTAATAGGTTCCATTTTTGTTTAAATAAATAAAAAAATTTAAGTGTGCTGTTTATTTATAAATAGTCGTAGAAAAAATAGTGTATGCAACTCTCATGTAATGATTATTAATACACTCGCAATCGTAAAAGCACTTTCTGCTAGTGTATTAGTAGCCATCATTACATGATCGTTACTTTTATTTAACTTGCAATGTATGTTTGTATGTATGTTCGGGTTAAATATTGCAACTGAATTTTAAAGTATTTATCCTCAACCGATTGAGATGCAATTTTGCATACACGTTTAGTTCGGATGACAATGCATGGTTAGCTAAGTTATGTCATTCTAAATTAAAAATGGCGGACGGTCTAAGATGGCCGAATAGTTATTTTTGCGTACTTCTATAATATGGGTATCAAATGAAAGGGTTTTCTGAGAAGATATAATAAAATAAAATGAATTTACTCTAAATCCAATATGGCGGGCCGCCCAAGATGGCGGACTAGTTATTTTTTGTGCACTCCCATGATATGGGTATCAAATGAAAGGGTTTTCTGAGAAGAATACGAAAAAAATAATAAAATGTCTTTACTCTAAGTCCAATATGGCGGACCGTCCAAGATAGTTATTTTTTGTGTACTCCCATGATGTGGGTATCAAATGAAAGAGTTTTCTGAGAAGAATACGAATAAACTGACGTTTGCGTTCAACCCTTCGAGGAGATGGTGTATTACTGCCCGGCTAAACAGTAGAACTTAGAAAAGACTTAGCGGCATCGTGTCTTAACTAATATCAACCTATACCCTAGGCAAATTCTACCGGTTGTGAAAAAAAATCAAAATGGCGAAAAACAAGATGGCCACCATACCGATTTTAAAGAGTTATAACTTGTTATAGGTTAGGGATAGTTTGGTGGTGCTCGAGCAATTGATGTAGGGACTGACAAGGGTCAACTGTTGGCGACAAAAAAAATTAAGATGGAAAACTTAGTTGGTCCAATCGGTCTGAAATTTTGTTATCTCGGGGTTTTTAGAGTCGCGGATTATGATTTTGGGGTCGAATTCTTCAGGTCAAAGCTTACAACTGAATTTAAAAAAAAAAACGACGATAACCAAAAAAATAAAACATAAATAAAATAAAATTAAAAAAACAAGTTTTTATTTAAATGCTCTAAAAAAGAAGAAAATAAACTTTAAATTGAATCAAACCCATCAATTTTTGGTTGATTACAAATCAATGATTACATTACACAATTTATATGATATTAAAGCTTGTCACGAGATACTTGTGTAGATAAACAAGAATGTAATAATTATGTAGGACATAATTTTTTTTTATTTTGTGGACCTGTGTAATCGATTATCCAATTTGATAAATATAAAACAGAAAAATTACTAAAAAAATTTATCTCTCATAATAAATCCTGTAGGCGCTCAAAACAATAATTTGCGGAAACAACTCTGGGAAACCCTGTTATCATTATCCGTTTTTTTTGGAAATCATCGTAAACGCGAATCGGTCACAATCCAGAGATTAAAAGGCGGCGACCAGATATGCACGTGCACTTTGCAAGACCGGCATAATTCATTAAATATTATTAATTAATTGCGTTTGCTAATATTTTTTCGGCACTCGTGCACTTATCTACAAAACCAATAACCAAATATATTATCGACGCGCGTTCATTTGCTTATCTGGTTTATCTACATAGAGAAATAACTATGTGCGATAAGAGGTGTTGTACAGGGTGTCCAATTTTCGGCACCTTTGCGGGGCTTGGCTGTCTTTAATGGGGCTTGATACCTTTGCGACCGTTTTTCATGGTTTTTTTCGATAATTCATTTTGAGCAAACGAAGAGACGTAGAGGGATGGGGTTTTCTGTAAGTGAAAGTACTCATGTTAATGTTAATGTACAATGTACAAAATTGTATTTTATTTCACGCCTCCTTTAAAGAGGCAACGGCAACCCCAATCCCCGAGTATGTTACTGACCCTTGGGGGAGGCGTCGCTCAGATTAAACAAAAACACAAAAAAAAAGGTCAGTAGAGGAAAAAGCAACCGCATTCCCCCGAGATTTTTTTTACTGCCCTTGGTCCCTTGCACGCCCCGCTGGTTTCCCTCGAACGGTTGCGCCAATTTGAGCCGGGGTTTATTTGAAAGAAAAAATACGCCATTTTAAAGAATTGCCGCGTTAAAACGCTTTTTTAATTTGAATTTTTGACAAAAAGGCTTTTCAAAACATTTATTGAAAAATACACTAAGGTGAAAAAAGAAAAGAAAAAAAATTAAACTCCTTAACGACAACAAAAATTGTTTTTTTTTTAAATTAGGAGAATCGGTTGATTAGGGACCGAGTAATAGTGGGAACCGACTTTGAAAATGCGGTTTCGAGAAAAACGCGTTTAAAGTTTTGTAACATGTTTGTACTGCGATAAAAATTATTTGTTTTCATGACTTACATAAAATCATCTATTTCGGGCCCATAAAAGGGATCATCCTCATCACCTTCAGCGTCTTTTCTATTGGATTCCAATCCCTCCCACCTGCCCATTTTCACGGAATCGGCTAGTACTCCAATCAACGAGCGAAAGCCCCCATGTAAATTGGTCACTAATTGTTATCAGCAAACAAAAAATATGGTCGTATAGAGAAAAAATTTTAAGAAAGATAGCGTTTTTTGCTACTCGAGTTTTACTGGCGAACATAACCAAAAAAAATCGCAAATGTCAAAAACACGTTTTTTTGCAAATAAAAAACAAGCTTCAAGTCCTACACAAGAAAGTTAAATTAGAAAGTTTTAGGTCTTAAAAATGCACGTTGAATGAAATTTGAACGAAAAAAATCGGTTCATAAACATTTAAGAAAAATAAAAAAAAAGTCAAAAATCTTGTTTTCGTATTTTTGCTGTATAAATTCCAATTTTATTTTAACAGACTTCTTGTTAACTACAAATATAGCCCAAGACAAGTGGAAAGTCATCCTTTTTTCAAAAATTTAAAAAAGTCTTAGTTTTCGATATATATAACGATTTAAAAAAAAAAGACGTTTTCAAAAATCAGCTTTTATAGAGCCAAAATGATCGTACAGAAACGATCATGGGCTCATTTTATTCGCGAAGAGTTGTACTTTCATGCTATTAAAAAACCAAATCGCTTTTATTTAATTTTTGCATAAAAAAAATGCGTTGTAAAATTGTATCATTTTTTCGAACCGGTTATTTTCGAATAACTTTTTTAATTTTGGTTTTACATTTTTGGCTGTTGCATAATTGAAGACTGGCATTTAGCCCTTTCAGTTTTTTGAGATACAGGGCGAAACTGAAAATTTGCACTTTTCAGACACCCCCCTCTAACTCACTCTTCTTTTTATCTAATTGGAAATATAAAAATGGACATCCGCACAATTTTTTATGCAGAATCCAATAGTGTAGTCAGTTCTTGTCTCCTATCATCCGTCTTCTCAGAATAAGATAAACATACGTTTTTTTTAATGGAACCTCCTGGAAATGTTCACTTGCTTGAAGTAAGTTTTTTCTAAGAATTTCAAGAACATATCGCTATTGGAAAGTTTTCTTAACCCTTTAACTCCCAAGTACACTGTCAAGAGACATGAACTTAGAAGCTCATATTACTGATAGAAAAAATAAAGCAAAGACAACTAAAACCATGTATTCCTATGTTTTGGAGGTCGCCCTTTCGAATGGAATCGTTAAAATTTCAAAAAAAACGGATTTAACCTTCAGTTTTTAACAAAAACTATTAAAAACCGCGATTTTTTCAAGATTTTTTTTTAATCGCAAATATCAGCTATGTTATCGTTCTTTATACCACTCAAAAAGAAATATAAACGTGCACTCGAGACGTATACTTGAAGGAATCGCAATGAGAACAATTTAATTTTCTCATTTTTGAGGTTAGAATAACTAGATATGGCAAAATTCAATGGGTGATATTTCTTGTTTTTTTTACCAGTTGCGGGATCATTGGCGCAAAAGAAGAATTTTGAAAAATTATCAGTGCTTTAGGGGTTTTTGGGATCGCTGATCACGACCCTGATGTCAGAATTTCAAAATTCAAAATGGCGGATCCAATATGGCCACCATCCCGAATCAAATTTCATATTTTTCGATTATCTTGCCTCAAACTTTGTAAACTTGGGGTTTTCGGGGTCGCTAATCACGATCCCGATGTCGTAATTTCAAAATTCAGGATGGTAGATATGACATGGCGACCATTTTGAAGCAAATGTCGAAATCCTGAATTTTGAAATTGGACATCGGGATCGTGATTAGCGACCCCGAAAACCCCTAGTGTACAAAGTTTGAGGCAAAAATAATCGAAAAATTTGAAATTTGATTCGGGATGGTGGCAATTTTGGATCCGCCATCTTGAATTTTGAAATTTTGAGATCAGGATCGTGATCAGCGACCCCAAAAAACCCCAAAGTACTAATAATGTTTCAAAAATTCTTCTTTTTGAGTCAATGATCCCGCAACTGCTAAAAAACGAGAAATATCACCCTTTGAATTTTGCCATATCTAGTTATTCTAAGTTTGCTCCTCTTGCGTGTGTTTGTGTGTTTGTTTGTGCATGTGTGTGAGTCTACACTTATGTATTTGTATGAATGCCATAACCGGCGTTAATTGTAATTGGCACAGAAATATTTTTGAGAGTGTACAAAAAACACACACACGCACACACACACACGCACGCACGCCTACACGCGCACACGCCCACACACACAAGAAGAGCAAACTGGAAACCTCCTAATGGTGCTCCTTGCATAACGCTAATTCCAGTACGCAGTAAGAAAACTTAAAAGCTTCCAACTTTTTTTTCATAATTTATCTTCAGAAAATCTAAATCATGATTATTATGTATGAATCTGTCCTAAATTAATTCTGAATATTTAAGACGGGAACCAGACAATTAGAACCAAGGAGTATCAGTATATTCTTATGATATATAAAAGAGCGGAATCGGACATTTATTTAACTTATCGGACATAAGTAATTCAAAAACGGTGAAAGATAGGTTTGGGAGATCTCATTGAAAATCTACCTAAAAAAAAGGAAACGAAAATGTAATAAAGGGGTACCATTCCGTTTGAAATAAGGAAGTTGATTCCTGTTTCGGAATACCGGAATTGCAGTCATCTTGAAAATATTTCCATCAAGTCCGTAATAAAGGAAGCTCTAGCTTCAAAAACCAGTCGTTTCTACTTTGAATCGAATATGTAATAAAAACTTTCGGTTACCATCTTCCGCCTCCAATACTTAAAATCACCATTTCAAAGGTATGGAATTGAAATTTGTATTTTCCAAAAAAATGTTTAGAAGACTACATTGTTAATATTTCGAAAAATGTCACTAAGAAATGTTTTTATATTTACTAAGAAGTTCATATTTCGTTAGTACAAACGGAATTGCAGTCATCTTGAAAATATTTCCACCAAACCGGGGAAGTGCGTTGTGTGAAAGATCCCTTTGGTTTTTCAAAAGAACGGTTCCACTGCTGAAATCAAGTCACCCATCTTGTTCAAATAATGGCAGGTTTTCAGAATTTTGTTGGCCGCCATTAAAGATTGGAACCAAATGTGGATCATTTTTTATATTACAAATATTGCTGGGCAAGTTTTACTAAATCAAAACTTAACTACGAGATGAAAAATAGGTGAGACACAGAGATATAAGGTTTATGCACGGCATTCCATCCTCCAAAAATCAACTTAAAAAAAAAAACAGTTGAAAAACAATGGGAAGGAAATTGAAGATAATCGACACCTACCTTTTTTCGATTAAAAATGTCAATAAAGATAAAATGTCCATAATATGTTTTGGGTCTACAGGTATCAGTCTGGCTATCTTGTGCGAAAGATAGCATATTACAAACAATTTGTTTGATAAAATTTTATGGTATCATTCCATATTTTACACAACTTTTTGTTAAAACTCAATCAGATTTGGAACCGTATAAGATTATGAAGTTTTCAAATTAAACTTTAGGATCACGTGATTTTGAGGTTGAGTGTAGGAGGTTGAAGGTTGAAACATATTATTTAATCTTAAGTGTATTCTCTTTATGGTTATAAGGTTTCCAATCACTGTTAAGAGATTTTAATCACACAGTTTTTATATTTACTGGGATTGAAGGGAAATCCGTTTCAAACATATCGATTTACACTGCTTAAGCGCGTATAAGTCTCTTTTTTAGTTATTGGGTTTTAGAATCATAAGATTATTGGATTTTTGAGGTTATGGGACCTAAGGTTTGGAGTTTGAGATTATATGGTTATGGAATTGATGCAATATATGATTATGGGATTTCGTTTGGGTTTTTATCAAATTATATAATTTTTAGCTTGAATTTCATGGTTTTAGGCCTGTTTTTTGAGGTTAGGTAAATAACCGGATCTGATGGAGAAATTTGGACTTCGGATTCGGTTTCAGCGACCCAAAAAACATATGTACTAACAGCCCTGCAAACGAAAAAAATTTTTGTCGAGCTGTGTAATCATTAAAACCAACGATACATACGAATATTATTAGAACAGTATACATTGCAATGGCAGACTAACTGTTGTTATATTTCTTTGGAAGGGAAATCACAGATTTGACGATTGCAAAATGCTGTCCTAACATAAAAACCCACCATATGGCACCAACTTTATGGCAAACTGTATATGTTTTGGTAACGCTCGTAAATAATAAAACGTTAGGGTACAACGAACTCTCCTCTCTCGTTGTCTCGGATACTCGGCCACTTTACAGCGCTTTATACCGAGTTAATTACATCGAATGCGACTCAGGAGTGTCCCTGGTGGGACGCAGGGAAATAATGTGATAATTTCCTCCAATAAAGTTAATACAGGCCGCAGTAAAAGCAGTTTACTGTTATTGTCTCCGCATAATCGATATCCTTAGGTCCTTCGCTTCTTTCTCAAAGTTCGCTGTCACCCCGAGGCGAGGGGGTGGGCCGCTGAGTATCTGTTGTTCCTAATTAAGTGGGGCGCACTGGACGGTTTCCGTTACTGGGCAGGGTTAAATACTGCGCGTTCCCGGATTTCATGAGAAACAATACGTGGAGGTAGAACGCGACAAACTGCACTTATTAACAGAAATTTAGTTGTGCCTTAAAGTCTAACAAAGGGGTCATTCAAATTCAATTCAAAGAACAAAATTTACGCAAATTTAATTTTTACAAACGCTCGTTTCCGCCTATTCGAATTAAAACTTGAATAATAAAAAATCGTAATTTTTATGCTATATCCAATTTGGCTCTAAAATGTTTCCTTTTTAGGATATCTACCCGCTTGAGGCGGCATTTTGAAGGGAAAAGATTGCAGTTTTTGTGTAAGTATCAAAAATTCGATCAGTCATTACCTCCGAATAATGGCAGCGTGTTAAAATTACGTGTTTTTTACTTGTTTTTTGTGAATTTTAATCGACTCTAGGTCTTGACTGTTTAGGGTAAGCAGCTTATGTTACTCAGGAATTAAGTACATATCATAGACGAAATACAACCACGAGTCGACCCGAGCAGCTCACTCATTATAAAAAAAACTTGAATTTTCGAAATTTTGAAAAATCGCATTATTGAGGTTATGAAAAGAACGTGTTGACTGCGTGATAAAAATATGAAACTTACAGAATCTATAATTATTACCTTTAACTTCAAGTGACTGCACGCCCGTTTTGTTATTTTCATGTTTAGTGAATGTACAGGTGGTTTTTTTTGTAGCGAAAATTGGCATATTTTTTTTTATTTGTAATCTTATAATTTCAACTGTACTTCATTACTTTTTGTAAATAGAGATTATATCTTACCTTTTTATTCAACTTCGGGTCCTCTTATTCCTCTTATTCGATATGGTTTAACAAATGGATTAAAATAAATTACGAACAAAAATAATTATGAATGTAAAATAATTTCTATAGTTTCAATGAAGTTATGGGCATATTAAGTGTAAAATTGTCTCTGTAAGTAATATTTGATGGAAACAAGGTAACCGTTAACAATTTGAACTGGAACATTATTTTTTATTCAACAATTTACGTTTGGGTTTTACAATATATATACATTATACATATACACGGTGGAGACTTTAACTGGAATATATTCGCTAGCGGGGTGGTGAATGATTTTTCAAAAAAATTCCCGAGACACGTCAACTTTTAAATGTATTTACCTACATTTTGCAAGTAATGTGAAAAATATAGCCTTTCAGGGGTGGCTGAAACCACCATCGACATGATTTTTTCAAATGCAACCCTATGGCTTGTGACCCCTCATTGTAAAGCTGGTGGAAAGAGGAATCCAACGCACTGATCAAATTTTAATTTTTAGTATGTTTGTAGGGTTGCATACAATTGAAACCTAATTTTATAGTTTAATTTATTTTTAACGCAACAATTTCGTACTCAAAATGTGTGTTGTTTAGTTTTGGAATGTAAACCTTACTTTTCATATGTCCCCACAAAAAAATTCCAAGCATTTTAATCCACAACTGATATTTGTTATTTTTTGCTAGTGTTTTTACACGGCCGCAAAGAGTAATTTAGTTTGTATGCTGTATTCAGAGTTTGAAACGAAGTGTTAATTCAAATTGGTGATAATGTCTTATTTAACTGAATCATTAAAAATCGAAATTTTGATGATTATTTGATATGGTGATAGGGCGCGAACTCAATGCGAAGTTGTTCGCTTGTTTCGAGAAACGCATCCTGACTTGCCACCACTAAATCAAGGTACCATTAGTAAAATTGAGGCACAATATCGAGAGATGGGTCATGTCAGGAAAGTACCGAGTAAGAGGCAGGCTGTTGTTGATGACGACACGAAGTTGAATTTGTTGCTTGCTCTAGAAGAAAATACAATCACTCCAGCCCGTCAACTGGCCCGTGATAGTAATCTTAATCACAAAACAGTTTTAAAAATACTTAAATATGAGAAAAAACGCCCATATAAAATGCAAACTGTTCAAGAGCTGCTTGAAGATGATCCAGATCGACGGTTGGAATTTTGCGATTTATTGATGACTTGTATTGATCAAAACCAGTTATCTTTAGAGTGGATAATTTTTCTCTAACGAGGCTACTTTTACATTAAATGGGCACGTAAATCGCCAAAATTGTCGTTACTGGGCTGAAGAGAACCCCCATTGGATGAGGGAACTTCATACTCAGCGCCCACAGAAAACTAATGTGTGGGCCGGAATAATACAAGATAGAATTGTAGGACCATTTTTATTTGATGACACTCTTAATGGAGCAAGATACTTGCGTTTACTCCAGCACGAACTAATGCCAGTGCTATGTCATTTATTTCCAAACCCCTTAAACCCTAACTTGACCGACGAGAGGTTATGGTTTCAGCAAGATGGGGCCCCACCACACTATGCTACCATTGTTCGTCAGTATCTGGACAGAATTTTTCCCGGTAGGTGGATTGGGAGGCGAGGTAATATTGAGTGGCCAGTGATAAGATCTCCAGATCTTACACCACTGAATTTCTTTTTGTGGGGACATCTTAAAAGTAGGATTTACATTCAGAAACCCAACAACATAGCAGATCTGCAGGAAAGTAAGAGAGGAAATCGGAAAAATAACACCTCAAATGTTGCATAATGTAAGGGACGAAACCTACCACAGACTGGGATGCTGCCAACAAGTGAATGGTGCACATTTTGAACAATTGTTACGTTGAAAATAAATTTAATTTTTAAATTGTTTTAATTGTATGCAACCCTACAAATATACTAAAAATTAAAATTTGACCAGTGCGTTGGATTCCTCTTTCCACCAGCTTTACAATGAGGGGTCACAAGCCATAGGGTTGCATTTGTCGAGGGTGGTTTCAGCCACCCCTGAAGGGCTATATTTTTCATATTACTTGCAAAATGTAGGTAAATACATTTAAAAGTTGACGTGTCTCTGGAATTTTTTTGAAAAATCATTCACCACCCCGCTAGCGAATATATTCCAGTTAAAATCTCCACCGTGTATATATTAACAATATCAAAATTATCAGAAGCTGAATATTTCCGCGCTTTTAATTGACTTTGAGAAAACGGAACAAAACTATGATACGATCTCGTATTTTTTATTGTATTTATATTTATAAATCTTTCAAATAAAAATGTTTCAGCATCTTCAACCTCCAGACTATCGGGAATTTTATTAGAACAAAAGTCGAACATTGCTTCTGGTGTTAATTATATTAACACCAGAAGCAATTCATTCATTCATGCAAGCAATGGTATTCAATTTTTTTTGTATCGAGTCTGGAGGTTGAAGTTGCTGAAACATTTTTATTTGAGATTTATAACTGTAAAAACAATTAAAAAAAAAACACGAGATCGTATCATAGTTTTGTTCCGCTTTCGCCGGAAAATAGGCGGAAACGAGCGTTTGTAAAAATTAAATTTGCGTAAATTTTGTTCTTCGGGACCCTAAAGAAGAGTTCCTCAAATTTACAGCAAAATCTAAAATGGGTCTGCAACGATTTTTCTTATTTTCAGACGATTTTATATGGAATAACTCAAAGGGACTATCAAACATGTTACAAATCAATTTCAGTCGGGTTTATATCGTATGTGTACAGGGTGTCCCAAAGTTGATGTCTCGGGACTATATCTAGAGAATGAAAAAAGTTATCACAAAACCGTTTACGTGGGTTGATTTGGGGTGCAGTAAGGTGCACTTTACGCTAGAAAATTGTTTTTTTTTTCTAAATCTAGAAAATGGCGAAACTAACTTTTTCTATAGATTTTATATTATAGACTTTTTCTAGATTTTTTTAGAAACAACAGAATATTTTCCCAGGAACATTAACTTTTTTGTGCTATCTGGAAAGTGCTATTTTTTCTGAACATTTTTTATTAAAAAAGTTTTTTCTTATCTTTTATATTTAAGCAAGGAAAGAGTTTGAAAATACCCTCAACTGCATACGAGTTAGCCATGATGTAATTGAGTGTCCTATGGAAAACAATGAACAAAAGCTATTTATACATATATAGGTTTTATCAAAGATTTATAACATTATATTTTAATAAAAAAATTATTTTACAACAGTAACAAAAATCTAAATCTGTTTTGATTTCATTGTTTTACAAAATGAAACGAGAATAACCATACTAGGTAACTAATTTTAAAAACACAAATACTGTTGAACACAACTAAATGCTTAGTAGATAAAAAAAAGTTCTCAATATGCATTCCTCCTATTTCTAAGCATTTGTCTGGCCTTTTTCTAACTTCCCTCGTTGACGCCTTTATCAGCATATCTCTTGATATATTTTCGCAAGCACTACGAATTTGATCTTTTAAATGTTCTAAATTTCTAGTGGGTGTTTTATGCACTTCATTTTTTAAGGTTCCTCAGAGAAAAAAATCAAGCGGTGTTAGGTCTGGTGATTTGGTAGGCCATTCTATAGGCCCATTTATTCCAATCCATTTATCCGGATATACATCATTTAAATATTGCTGCAACACGTCGAGCTCAATGCTGTGGAGCAACATCGTGCTGAAACCGCATTATTAATCTTAATTGTAACGGCACATTTTCAAGAAGTTGGCAGCTCATCACGTAAAAACCGTAAATAACTATTAGTATCCAAAATGTGATCATAAAAGTAGGGGCCAATTAAATGTCCAATTATTCCACACCACACATTTATTCCGTAACGTCCCTGATTTTGTATAGGATTAACATAGTATGGATTTTCAGTAGCCCAATAATGTTCGTTTCTGCGATTTGGTTTGCCATTATTATAAAACGACTTTCGTCGCTCCAAAGAATATGTTGAAACAATCTGTTATCTATGTCTAAATTAACCATCATTTCAGTTATGTAATTAAGTCTTCTTTCAGTATGTCTTTGTGATGAATATTCTAGGTTATGTAATTTAAAATCATGATATCCATTGGACTTTAAAATTCTTTGAATAGAACTTCGCTTTATATCAAGTTCAACTACTGCCTGTAGTATTGAATTTCTAGGATTAGTTTCAAAATACTCTACAACCCTAGCTACTTTTATATCATTGCACACTGATTTTGCTATCTGTTTTCCTTTTCGCGATGAAAATGCATTTTCATTACCTCGCACAATTCTATTTAACCTAGCAAATATCTTTGCATTTGGAGCACGACGTTCGGGATATCTCTCTCGATAGATGTCGACGGCTCTTCTCGGATTTTTTTGAGATTCACCATATATTAAAATCATATCTACTTTTTCATTGTTTGTAAACATTTCGGCGCTATTTAAATTAAATCACACCTGTAAACTATTTGACACAAGCAATATATTCACTAAACAAACTCATTCAATAGTCCTAGTTCATTGTTTTCCATAGGCCACTCGATTACATCATGGCTAACTCGTATGCAATTGAGGGTATTTTCAAACTATTTTACCCTGAATATTTTTTAAATATAAAAGATACGAAAAAACTTGTTTAATAAAAAAATGTTCAAAAAAAATAGCATTTTCCAGATAGCACAAAAATAGTGTATGTTCCTGGGAAAAATTTTCTGATGAAGTCAGTTTCGCCATTTTCTAGATTTAGAAAAAACAATTTTCTAGTGTAAAATGCACCTTACTGCACCCCAAATCAAACCACGTAAACGGTTTTGTGATAACTTTTTTCATTCTCTAGATATAGTCCCGAGACATCAACTTTGGGACACCCTGTACATCAGACATCGGCCGGTTGTGAAAAAGGACAAATTCTACACTTCGTTAGGAGGACTTATTCCATCACGCCCTTCGATTATTATGTAAAATATCGTCAACATTTAAGCGCAATATAAACTGCTCGTCAAAATTAGCGTAACACTTTTTAGATTAGCGCCATTTGCGTTCTATTCGAGTTAGAGACTTGCGGTGTTTAATTTTCGGTAGCCTATAGTCGCAATTTAAATTCGCAATATTTTGAAGGCAAGAACGCTATCGGGTAAAAACTCCATCGCGGCACAGATTAAGACCTCCTCAAAAAGTTCTGTGCATTTAGTCCCTATCCCATTTCTTCAACTCATTTCCAGGCCGAATTCCATGAATTCTTTTTGGCACACCCCGAGTCGTCTGTCTTCTTCAAATCCTCTTTTGCGTCCCACCACCCCATTTTTTTAACCACCTCCGAAAAAATTTTGAGTGGATGAAAATTCCTGAAATTTTCAGGACTGCCTCAGCAACGAGGCAGACCACCCAAACAGTGCCTTTTTCCACTAATTTTACGGGCGAGATCATGTTTGGGTGGCCTACCTCGCAGGTGCTAACCCAATCGAGGCTTCATGAGCCCAAGTAAGCAGGAAAACAAGAAAACTTTGAAATAAGAAAGTGATAACGGACAATCCAAGAACATAAA
This sequence comes from Aromia moschata, assembly GCA_029963805.1. Classification (NCBI taxonomy): domain Eukaryota; kingdom Metazoa; phylum Arthropoda; class Insecta; order Coleoptera; family Cerambycidae; genus Aromia; species Aromia moschata. The sequence goes on along the minus strand of JAPWTK010000799.1, from coordinate 132,242 downwards.
TTAACCATCTAAGCCAATGATACCCAAAGTGGGCTATATCAACCCCCAAGGGTCGACGACGACCTACAAGGGGTCTATAAGATGTAAACGGGGGTCCACAATAGTGGATTTCATTTAAGAAGAAGGTAATTAAGAATGTCATATGTAACCCACACACAAAATATGATTTGTTGCTTAGTTTTTAGTTGAAAACATAACAAACAGACCGACGACGATTAGTGCTAAATTGTACTGTTGTAGATTTTGTAAACAAACTTATTTTCGCCATTTTATAATATGTATTAGTAGCGAATTAATATAATCTCATAAAATTGTGTAAGTTGCTAGGATATTCGCTTTGTGGTCGCAGTAAACTTTGAACTTGTAGGAACTTGCACATACACTCAGCGGCACCCTAATGCGTACATAGCCGAATGAAGAGCAATTGATAATTTAACTTCTTTATTGAGCACATGTAAACATGAGGTGAGAACCAACTGCGATCTAGTCGCTAGCGCAGGCGTATGAAAGGCATCCGGTATGTTAGTAGGGCTGTTTGAGTTCAAATTTTAGATACCATTTTATATTTTATTCTGGTCTAGTGCCTGATTAGAAAAGTGCGTTATTACGAGCGTATTATAGATGCACTACATACATTAATAAAAATAAAAATGGATATTTATCACATTGACGAAAAATAATTAAATGGTATTTTGGTGGTCGGTCTGTAAGGGATATTAATTTTTAATGAAAAATTTCCCAATAGGCGAGTCCCCGAGCTGGCACAGTAGTTTGAATTTGACATGCGCAGATGCTACTAACATGAACATGGTGATTACGTCAGATTTCGGCGAATCTCAACAGAGGCGGACTCGGGTCATTTCATTATTATTACAAAACGATAATTCACAGAAAATTAAAACGTACTAAGGGGCTAGCTATTACAAAATGGAGCCGTATTTAGGTGTGATAATGTTAGTGGTCCAGAAACATCTCACTTAAAAGAAGTTATCCACGAAGCTCATAAAATTTCGACTTAAAATGCGAAGAAATTTGATTCACAAGTTATAAAGTTATAATGACAGTTAGATTTTTAATGACCAGTTATAAAAGTGGGGCATACAGGATCCGTGTTGTTGCCATAGATCACAAGTCGGTGATAGCAATACACTATTGCTTTCTTCGTCTCTTGTTATAGACAATTGTGGTTTCCTTACAGTTGATTAGAATTTACTTCACCAATTTTACCTTTAAACCGACAAAATATTCGAATCTTACTTGCCAAATACCTGTCAAACGGATATTTGGAACAGGTCTGACCTTGAAGGAAGACTCGTTTTTCCCGGGTATACTTGTTCTAAATTCCTGCTCCCATAATACCTGTTTTGAGACAAGGAAGACTCTAATATTTCGTCAGATTAAAGGTAAAATTAAATAAGTAACACAAAATCAGCAGCAATATAACTGCAACTGTTTAACAAAAGACGAAAAAAGTTACAAAAATATGCCCTGCAAAATATCATACGCTAGTTAAAAAGTAATGTTACTCTTTATATCAAACAATTTATGAGTTTTAATTGGTAAGTCCTGTTAAGTTTCATTTTTCGTGACCACTGACATTACCACACCTAAATACCGTCGCGTCGTGTACGCTACAGTGTACTTTTATTCGAATATTCGCTAATGTATTCTGATGTATTTTCTGTGTATCGCTTTGCAATAATAGTGACCTGAGCCCGACTCTGACCTGAGCGACGATTCGCCACAACGTTGCTCTTTAGATTTCCGCTAAAAAACCCCCACTAAAACCAAGCCCCGCCGGCCCAAGTAAATTCGCCTAACTATGACATAAAAATGTATCATTTAATACGTTGTTAATATCCATCTATGTACGCATTAGGCTGCCGCTTACTGTATACGTACTACCTACGGGCATACGCGAAGTAGAGGCGCTTGTCCGTTCTTGTCTCAGACATTCGCAAAGACAGCATAGGAACTACTAGGAAGATTGACTTGCGCTGACTTGTTTAATTCGTCAATAAATAAACAGTAATGTTAGGAACGAACGTTCATTTGTTTCCAAAGCGTTGAAAAAGAAACTACTTATACTTATTAAGAAAATATTTTTAAAAATATAAACTAGTTAGTATACACACGAATTAAAGTCAATCAATGTAATTTTGTTTGGGAGTAATCTATTATATCAGTTTGTATGTTTAATTTATCTTAAGTAACAGACAACCTGGTAATAAAGTAACGTATTTTGAAAATAATAGTCGATTTGACAAACAAAACAATTGTAAAACTTTATTTACTAGGCGTTTAGCTTTTCTGTCCGGCCTTTTTTACATTATTTCTATAACTAAAATAAATATTTTAAATAGCTCAATTTTGTTCACAGGTAATTCACTTTAAACATGGCCGAATCTAAAAAAAAAATGTAGACAATACAATGTTGATTATTTGAAATTTGGCTTCATTCCTTCCTTGTCGGACACGCAATTGCCTATGTGCCTTTTATGCAACAAAGTTTTAAGCAATGACGCTATGAAACCATCTAAGCTGGATGATCATTTGAGAATATATCACCCTGATAAAATAGGTAAAGATTTGAAATACTTTCAAACATGAAAGCTAGCAACTTTCATAACGCATATATCAAGTAGGGGGTAGCTGGGGTTGCAAAGGGTGTATCAACCCTTCGGAAGGGTGGTCACCCATTCGCGGAAGTCTTTAACTTGCCCTGACTTGATAAAACATACTCATTCACATTTATCCCCTAAAATACTAACATTCGTCTGTTTTAGAGGGATTATTTTGCCCCTACACAAAAATGTAATAGGTATACGGATATTTTGGACCCCTGAATATGATTCAGCGTCGAAAAATACATAGGAATACTATAGACAGTCCCACAAATCTTGACCTTATTTTTTTTTGTGGGCTGTATTATTATCATTTACTTTGCACACGCCTGAATAAAGACTTGACTTTTTCTATTTCAGACAGGGTCCTACTTATTCTCGTAATTTTCGAATCATAACTCGGACGGCAACGTAACAGGAGACAAAGGCGAAACGGCGGGTTAAAAATTATCTGGCCAAAAGCCGTACAAAGTAAACACATTAAACAGTTTTATGACGACAGCAATAAATTGGAAGACGCACACGAAAAAGAATATTTATTTTTCGCGGACTTTGTTCTAAACTGTTCACGTTGCGATAACTTTTTGTCGGGATACTTTAACAGATTTATTCTTGTTCAATCGGCGTAAATATAAGGTAAAAACGCTGTGGGCACTTTGCAGTTTAATTAAAACGTTATTTTGATTTAAAATGAATTAAAAAAGTTTATACAGGATAAGAATTCTGGAAACGGTACCGTCACATAAGAGCCGCTGAAGCTATTACGTCCAATTTTGGTACGTTATGACTAGAGTCGAGAAATTCGCGGACCCTAACAGAACCGCATTAAGAGGAAGTAGGTAGCAGTAATTTTTGTAAGGAAACACGGGACGAACATAATACACTAATGGAAAAAATTAAAGGGTCAAAAAAATTTTCCGAATTTTTAGTGGTTTTTCAGAATGCTGTATCTCAATGAAAAATGGTCTTATTGAAGTCTAAAAGAAAGAATTTTGAAGCTTCAAGTTTCTAGCTTTGAGATATTTCGGCCAAAAAAATTTTTTAGAGCTACATGTTTCGCGTAATTTTAGGAAGTAGTGTGAGAAAAAAAAATGCGAATTTTTTTGCTTTTTTTTTCAAGTCCACGAACTTGAAAAAATTGTTTCTAACTTTGCCATGGTATGGACCGAATAGCTTGTTTATTCAGCTTCAATTTGCTTTTTTTTAATCTCGATACGACCATTTGTTGCTGAAATATCGAACTTTAAATCAAAAAGGACCCTTTTTGTCTTTGATCGCCGATATCTCAGCCACCAACGGTAGCACAGAAAATCTAAGGGCAGTTCTGAAAACTGAAATAAACACCCTACAAGGTTCTGCTGCGATTTTTTGAGGAGAATTTTTTTTATCCTTGACATGAATTTGAACAGGTAATTGGTGGTTTTTCAGAACATCAACGGCTGAAATTCAAATCTTCATGAAATGACTAATGTTGCGTGTGTCTTTTACAGTTGAATATACCCCCAAAAACCATGCAAAGTTACATTACAATCTAACGAACCGTGACTTTTTTTATTTCCCAAGGTCAAATCAGCGCTGAAGAGGACAAGATTCGAAAGTGTGGACGTGGTTAAAGCAGAAGCGACGGAGGTTCTGAAGCAGTTGACAGAAGCGGACTTCCAGCACTGCTTTCAGCAATGTAAAATTCGTATGGAGCTGTGTGTAGATCACCAAGGGAAGTAAATTGAAGGCGAAAAAAGTTGCTACTGTAATTGGTAACGAATAAGACGTGTTATGACAGCAGTTCGGTTATTTAATAGCCACACCTCGTATCTACCAATTCTGGCAGCCACTTCAAAAGTTTTACATTTCTTTTCGAGCTTCGACAAGACCGTTATTTCTATATCTCTCCTCTCCATCTCTCTCATCTTTTTTTGTAATATTTTGTTATGGTTTATGATCTTTTTTCACCAATTCATTGGTCTGCTATTAAGTATTTTACAACATAAGGATGTAGTATAAATCATACGTAATGGGTCATAACTTTTTAAGAAATGATGATATTAAAAACTGATATTTAGAAAATAAACTCCAGATTAGAACTCTTTCAACACCTTAAAAACTATGGAAAAAAAAAATTCCTACAAGAATGGGAACAATAAAAAAAATATAAGCTATTAAAAACCTTTACACAAAAACTTAAAAAAAAATTAGTAAAAAACAAAGAAAAAAAAATTTTTTTTAACAATTTATATTTAAGCTAATATGACTTGATAAAAATGTATTCAAAATAGCTGCTGATGCACAAGCAAAATGTTGATGCCCACTTCCGATATAACCGGAAGTGGGCATCAACAAAAATTTTTTTTAAACATTTTAGGTTCTAAAAAATGTCAGAATAATATTAAATGAGAAAGAAATAGAAATTCCTCGTTTCATTTTCCTATATAACAAAAAATAGTATATAAAAGTGTCTAAATATCGTATAGAAAATGACATGTGATATCCTCTATTTGGATTTTTAGTCTGATTGTGAGTAGAGTTTTGATTATCTTGAAATTTTCTTCGCCCCAATAGATAAAATGTATGTGGGACGTTTCACGTCAAAAGGATCACCTACCTACACAAAAATTAGTTTGACTGATCAAGACGTACGAGGTCTTAAAATGTCCGTCTAGTGAAAGGCTTCCAAAAGAAAAGTGGCGTTTTTAGGAATTCAAAATGGCGGATCCAATATGGCGCCTGAAAGCTTTCAACTTTAAGGAAAAAAAATTTAAAACACACGCCAAAATAAAAATTAGTTCATTTTTGAGATTCGATGTATGCTTTTCGATGTACAGGTATTTTGTCCTCTTAAACACGAATCCGGTGTTGAAATCAATGTGTCGTATCACATTTCTTTCTAACGTCAAAAAACAGGAGTGGGTACTGTAACCTTCGACGTAGAAACAAAAAACTGGACGTTTTCCACGAAACACCGAACTACTATACTTTTCTCGACGCGCGTTTCGCCAACCAAGTTGGCATCTTCAGGAGAAGATTAAAACTAAGTTCTAGCCTACACACTTGCACTATTTATACTAAATTTGTTGCAAAACCTGCATTCTTCCTATCTTCCTATTTGTCTATTAAATAATGAACCCACGAAACCCAAATCCATCTCCTGCGTTAAGTCAGCATGTCTCACTTGTTCCTAACCTCAAAAAAATCTGTCTCAAATTGATTTTTCTTGAAAGATTTTCAATTTTTTTTAATCCAACCAATTTTCACCAAATTTTGTATACGAGGCTTTTAGAGATCGCTGATTGCGAATCTGAAGTCAGATGTGCAAAATGCAAGATGGCGGATCCAAAATGGCGGGTGATTTTTTCAAAAAATCAACCGATTTACGCCCCATTTGGTATAGGAGGGCTCACTGATCACAAATCCACAGTCCGATTTGTAAAATTCAAGATGGCACATGCACGGTGGCAGACATAAAACCTTAGAAACCATCGAAACACTGCCATAACGACTTCAGTCCACTGAAGGACCGGGGTTTTTAAAAGCTTTGATAACAAATTTTCTATTGATGTTCCAAAATACAAAATGGCGATGGCGGATCTAATGTGGCGGACTAATTTTTCAAAAAATTAATAAATCAATGCGATATACAGGGTGATTCAGCCAACCCGTTCATTAAAAGTTTATGGTCCAAAAACTTTTACAGCAAACCCTTATATTCAATGGGAACTTCCCATTGAAATTTATTTTTGAAAATTTGGAATCAGGGGTTAGCGGGGACGGTCTATTCAACTAGAGTACCTGTGTTTTTCTGACACTTCTGGTTATACCGGAAGTAGCTATCAACTTCCTTATTTTAACTGGAACACCCAGTATATTAATACATTTTTGAATTCCTCTCCTAATTTTAGGTTGACTTTGTTAACAATTCCCTATACCTATCTTCAGCAGTTTTTGAGATATTTTAATTTTTTTGAAAAAAATAGGTTTTTTAGTGTCCTATTGAAATGCTCGTCACCGATTCAAAAGAAAAGTTATAGTAGCAAACTTTGGGCTGCCCTTGGGCAGAATATTAAGGTTTCAGGTGGTATGTAATTTGATGTTTTATTATTTACAGGGTGTCTAAAAAATCGAGTTCATTCTAACAAATTTCAACTGCCCAAAAATGAGTTTTCTTCTTTCATTCTGTATTAGGATTCCCTGTACCTATCTGCTACCGTTTTCTTGCTATCGAGGTATTTTTTTTCGATACCCATAGTTTTCCATTTCATTAAATTACTTGTGACTAGCGGGCCATGAAAATAAAAACAGTGTATCATTTATATTAATTCTTTATCATAAACAATGTTACAAAATTACTGAAAAAAAATCAAGTTCATTTAAAGTGGTATACACTCTCTAAATAAAATTACCTTAAATGAATAAAAGCATATTTTAAACGGTTTGGAACTTACCATAGCCTAAACAATAAAACATATTAAAAATAATACCTAAATATTAACAACAAAAACTAAACAACTAAATATAACGATAATAACTAAATATTAGACCTAATTTTTAATATTTAGTTATTATTTTTAATATGTTTTATTGTTTAGGCTATGGTAAGTTCCAAACTGTTTAAAATATGCTTTTATTCGTTTTAAGGTAATTTTATTTAGAGAGTATATACCACTTTAAATGAACTTGATTTTTTTTCAATAATTTTGTAACATTGTTTACGATAAAAAATGAATATAAATGATACATTGTTTTTATTTTCATGGCCCGCTAGTCAGAAGTAATTTAATGAAATGGAAAACTATGGGTATCGAAAAAAAATACCTCGATAGCAAGAAAACGGTAGCAGATAGGTACAGGGAATCCTAATACAGAATGAAAGATCACTCAATTCTCCATCACATAGAGCAATAAAATACAGGGTGTTCCATTTAAGAAAACTCATTTTTGGGCAGTTGAAATTTGTTAGAATGAACTCGATTTTTTAGACACCCTGTAAATAATAAAACATCAAATTGCATACCACCTGAAACCTTAATATTCCGCCTAAGGGCAGTCCAAAGTTTGCTACAATAATTTTTGTTTTGAATCGGTGACGAGCATTTCAATAGGATACTAAAAAACCTATTTTTTTCAAAAAAATTAAAAATATCTCAAAAACTGCTGATTTGCAGATCTGACTTCAGATTCTCAATCAGCGACCTCTAAAACCTCCGTAATCTAAATTTGGTAGAAAATGGTTGAATTAAAAAAAAGAAAATTTTTCAAGAGAAATCGATTTGAGATCGATTTTTTTTGAGGTTAGGAACAAGTGAGACATGCTGACTTAACAAAGGAGATGGATTTGGATTCCGTGGGTTCATTTTTTAGTAGACAAAGAGGAGGATGCGAAGAATGCAGGTTTTCCATTTCTTTTTTGCGCATTTTCATACATTTTTACCTGTTTTTTGAGGTTAGAAAAAAATGTGATGGGACAGCTTAATTTCAACACCGGATTCGTGTTTAAGAGGTCAAAATACATTGGAAAGCATATATAGAATCTCAAAAATATTGGATCCGCCATTTTGAATTTCTCAAAACGCCAATTTGCTTTTGGAAGCCTTTCACTACACAAACATTTTAAGACCTCGTACGTCTTGATCGGTCACACCCATTTTTGTGTAGGTAGGTGATCCGCTTGACGTGAAACGTCCCATGTATAAAACCACTTTCAAATTCATCCAAGCAATGATTTTGAAATCACAGTTTTGAGGTTAAAATCGTCAAGTCAATTGCCAAATAATTGCGGCTATGTTCAGTTCATACTAAATGCATAAAGTAAAAGCAATTTAAACCACGTCACATTTATTATTAGACTGTTAGCTAATCGCGCCGTCATTTCTTGTAAAAGTACACACGTTCTATCGATTTGATTACCTTCTACGATTAAAGAGACCAGTGATTATTAGGGTCCGGAAATGTGTGCCATAACGCAGAGTCGGCATTATAAAACTCTATGATAAATGAAAGTATAAAGCGTATTTTTAAGCGTCTTGTAAATTATATACGCGTGTATATCCTGCCCCTGCATACGTACGCCACTGACCGAGTCTACCAAGGCGTCGGGACTCGCGTATGCGAGACAAGTAACATTATATAAATAACAAGTTGCAAAAAGTGCCGGGCCCAAAACATCCAAATCATAAAACTATAGACCGTACGTTACCTCGGTAATCCGAACGATAACAATAAGCTCTCTAATCGCAACCGGTGTTTAAATACTGAATATTGTTTTACGAATATTAAATATTATAAACCTCCGTATATTAATTTCTGTCATATGCGCGTTTAAAATCATAAGAAATTCACTAAATATAAGATTTATAGATATCATATAAGTATTTATAAATTTAATTCCGTGTATTCTATAGCCAAGAAAAAACACCTAAATTCAATAAGCCTTACTAAAAAACAAGTGCAAGTTATCCCGAATATAACTAAAACTTAAAACACAAATAAGATTTTAACACAAGCAGCAACAAAAAATTTATTTTTTGATAAACTACAGTCAAATTAATTTTGATAATGGACAGTTTTAATCATATACTCAATTCTGAACTTGCATCGTTATAATTAGAGCCCGTAAGTTAATAATAGATTCCAAAACCGGTCTTAACGCGACTGGAACACACTATTATACAGTGGCGGCTGGTGACAAAGGGGCATGTGCCCAGCCCAAATTTCAATAGAAAATATTTCTTTTGTGTTAATTTACTATAAATTACTGTTACAATAATATCAATTAATTGTATACGACAAACTCTTCATATTCTAATTATTATGCCTTTTATACCAAAAATAATGTTTTTTATCACATCTCGTATATATGACAGACTATCGATCGAGCACCGAGCCACCGTAGTCTGAATTAGCCCACGCGCGCGAAATGCGTTTCGAGCGCGTGGGCGAGGGCACACATTTTCCCAGCCCTCGTTTTTAATCGGGCTTTTTCGGTGACTGGTAGTGTTTGGAGACGATTGCAGCAGACAGACGTCGTTAAATCGGTCGAAAATCAGCTAAACGGGTCACACTTGTTGAATGACCTTTTTTAGTGATTGTTTATTTTCTTCGCTGAGAAGTGTGTTTTTACTGTTTTTGACAGTGAAACGTTTCAAAATGAATTCGGTGGACTTTTTATTGACTAATAAAGATATTACATACGAGATCCGAACGGAAATTAAACGGTTAGGAAGGCCGATACCCGATTTGATTATTTCCAAAACAGACGTAGGAAAATCGCGAAATCATTCACGAAATTTAATAATAGTGTCTACGACAGAATTTAAGTGGTTATGTGGGTGTTCTAAATAAACAAACTGTTTTGTTTTATTTGTTTAGTGATGGGTGGCAATCAAAGTGCATGGACTCAAGAAGGGGTGAGTGATTTAAAACATTTAAATGAACGAGCTAAGAAACATGCTAGCTACAATGAAAAACATGTACATAACATCTTAGATTTTAGTGTGTTGGGAAAGGTAGACATAAGGCAACAGCTTGATAGTGCTTATCGTGAAAATATAAGACGTCACAATGAAAATGTGGATAAAAACAGACATATTTTAAACCAAATAATTAATTGTATTAAATTTTGTGAAACAAATCAGGACTTTAATGAAAAGGCGATTAACATTTTTGTGAACAATAAGGACGGGCGAGCTGATTTTCTCTACAAATAACGGTAAGATACCTATATCAAAGTTTTTTCACATGTTGCCACCCATTATTTTAATATATTTAAGCCCTCAATATTCGTGACTAAATACTATTTCAAAAAGCTACCAAATCCCAAAAATTATTCTTGTGAAACTCTATATTTTTGTATAAAAGAATTTTTCATTGAAATTCTTAAGTGTCCGTAAAACGCATGACCTTGAAAATTTTACAAATTTTCGCCTGCGGCGCCATTGGTAGCTAATGAGTAATCCTACTGACACACCTTGTGCCCACCCATGTAACACACCCACGAGCCGCCACTGCTATTATATGGGCCACATTAATAAAGTACGTCATCAACTCCTGTATATATGTATGTATGCACATAGCATAAACGTAGTTCAAGGAAATAATGTCATTATATTTCGGAATACAACCCGTCTACCGTGTTAAGACACGGGCCAAAGTACGAGTCGCGTAAGTGGTGGTGTGAGTGTGTGAGACAGACAGAGACAATTTAACTTTGATTTAGTCAAAAGGATGATAGCGTCTAATAGTCCATTCGCCAAATTAGATCACCCAATAGATTCGAAAAGTGGTGTGAGTGCGCGAGACAGACAAAGATAATTGGATATGTTGGTCAAAACTATAGTAACGTGTAATAATCAATAATAACCAAGTTAGATCACCCTGAGTTCAGAAAATGTATCGAGAATGCTGCGAGTGGAAAGTACGGAGAAGTTAGTCTGCGTGCAGAAACAACTCTTAGACGATTATACATATATACATAGCACCACTTTGTGAGGACGTAAAAAATATAATCTCGGAATTTCACGATAAACCTATATGGCTCAGTATTGACGAAACGACGGACGTTAAAAGACAGAACATAGCTAACGTAGTGGTTGGGAGACTGGATGAGGCAACAGCCATGGAAAGGTATTTGATAGCTTCGAGGACGCTGGCAAGCACAAATGCGGGAACAATTAGTGAGTGTGTGACTAGCAGTGTACAGTCACTATGAGGCGAGGAGAACTTTGAAATAAGTAAACGTCATGTATTGCTGCTACTGGCTAGCCGGCGCACAGTGGGACAAAACTGAGTGTTTTACCCAAATCACTCTAGAAATCGTAAAAATCGGGATTTTAAGATTATTTTATTTCTAAAATGTTCGTTATGAATTTCTTCATAAATTCCTCTAGCCGGATTTTTGATTTTCATTCCCAATATTTTATTATTTTAATCTAAAAGCGCATTTTTATTGGAAAATATGGGTTTTTCCAATGAAAATCAGTGTCAAGGTCTCAAATGTATAAACATTTTTGACTTTTTAATTTTAAAATTTCATTTTACAAATAGCCAAATGATTTGTCAAATGATATCCGATTTCTTTTTTATTGTTGACAGTTGCCAAATTAGCTGTCAAAAATAAAATTAACGTATTTCTTAAGTTATACAAAAAAAATGTATAATTTTAAGGAAAATACATATAACATACTTACTATTTACTTTCTATTTACGTAATTTTTACTAAAATTTAAATATGACATCTGTCAAAATTACTGTCAAATTACTTAAGATACTATTTGTTTATTATTTTCAATTCTTAGAGATATTAATAGTTCATTTTCTAACGATTTAAGGAACACTGGACAAGGAATGAATATCAAATATATATAGTATGTTGACATGGATTAAGAGGGCATGATATGAAGAAGGCATTGGGTACCAAGGATACAACTTAATGTAAAGGTTTGCAGTTTCCATGTAATAGTTTTTAAATTCCTTAACATGTAAAGGATGTTTTAAATATATTTCTTTTAAAAAAAAAAGTATATTTTATGATGATTTAATATGCTTACTTTGACATTTGACAAAAATTTTGACAGCTGCCATCTAACATAGTATACATATTTATTATTAATTTCTTAACAAGTATCCTCTGCATACATAGAAATCTAATATTTTAGTTATTTAAATTTTAAAAATACTTAATAAATAGTTTTTTTTTTCATTGAGTGTACTGAAAAATGACAACTGCCAATAGTATAAAAATTAAATACATATAAATTACGGAACTATTTTATATTAAATCAAGTGCTATATCCTTTTTTGTGTAGAATATTTTGTAATAATGCAGGATATACACGCTTATTTTTTATTTTGACAGATATTTTGATAGCTATCATCTAACATAATATTTTGATAAATATTTATTTATTCCTTCCTTGCCCTGTGTTCCTTAAATCCTTAGAAAATTAACTATTGAGAACTTTAAGTATTGAAAATAATAAATGAATCTTAAGTAATTTGATAGTTATGTTGACTGCTGTCATATTTAAATTTTAGTATAAATTACGTAAATAGAAAGTTTTAAAGTATGTTATACAGTGAGGTCCATAAGTAACGGATAAATTCATTATCTACGTAATTTACAATTTGTGAGTAAAATCCTGAAACACGTCAATTTTTAATTCTAGAATGACATTTTTGAGCATAATTTTATACCTCCCTCTCCACCCCCTTGGAGTGACAGCTACCCCTTTAAAATTTTTAAATGGAACTATGGTGCGTGTGATAGCTCATTTGAAAGTTTTTAAATTCTCCATCCAGCAACATAAGATTTTTTTAATTTCCGTAATTTTTTATTGAAAAATATTACATTTTCAATGTTACTAAGTAAATAAAAGAACATGAAACAGAACATAAGAACAGTTAAGATCAAATGTTCAAACTGGACGCCCGTTGCTTCTTGACAATAATGGAGGCGTTGCTGAAATTCTTCTAAAACATTTTGTATTGTTTCCGGGGTGATTTGATTAATTTCTTGCCTTATTCTGTGTTTTAAATCTTCTACGTTATTTGGTCTGTTGAAGTAGACTTTCGATTTTAAGTAATCCCATAAAAAAATAGTCAAGCAGGGTCAAATCGGGAGAACGAGCAGGCCACTCAATTTCACCGCGTCTACCGATTCATCTATTGGGAAAAACTTGATTCAGATAGGCTCTTACTTCCAATGAAAAATGTGGTGTAGCTCCGTCCTGCTGAAACCAAATATTTATATCCATTTCATTGGGGTTGTCATCATCTGGGAAAAGCATTCTTAACTCTCGAACTAAGAAATTTTGCAAGAAATCCAAGTAACGCGCGCCAGTTAATGTGCCATTAAAGAAATATGGTCCGATTCTTTCTTTTTGTTGGGTATTTTGCGCAGCGTATCAGGGAAACCGATACATTTAAGTTGAAAGTTGATACAAAATTAACAAAAAACATCAGATTTGACAGATATTTGGTACATAGGCACTTGATTGTATACATTTCATAATAATAATTTTGAAATTATCAAATTTAATTTTCTTGATGAAAAATATGCAAAATTCAAAAACCTTACATTGCTGAATAGATAATTAAGAACCCTTTCAAATGAGCTATCACACGCACCATTCCATTTAAAAATTTTAAAGGGGTAGCTGTCACTCCAAGATGGTTGGAGGGGAAGGTATAAAATTATGCTCAAAAAATTGTCATTCTAGAATTAAAAATTGACGTGTTTCACGATTTTACTCATAAATTGTAAATTACGTAGATAATGAATGTATCCGTTACTTATGGACTTGCAATGTATGTATTATCTTTAAAATTATACATTTTTTTCTGTATAACTTCAAGAAATACTTTTATTTTATTATATTTGACAGTTAATCTCGCAGCTGTCAACAATAAAAATGAAATCGGGTAATATCATTTGGCTATTTGTAAAATGAAATTTTAAAATTAAAAAGTCAAAAATATTTATACATTTGAGACCTTGACACTGATTTTAATTGGAAACCCCCATATTTTCCAATAAAAATACGTTTTTAGATTAAAATAATAAAATTTTGAGAATGAAAATCAAAAATCCGGCTAGATGACTTTATGAAGAAATTCATAATGAACATTTTAGAAAAAAAAGCGTCTTAAAATCTTTATGTTTACTATCTCTAGTGATTTGGGTAAAACACTACAGTTTTGTCCCACTATGCGGCGCCTAAAATGGGCATATACTAATTTAATCCAAGTTATTAATCTATTATAGAAACTCGAGTGGCTGTACGGACATGTTATAGCGTCGGTATATCGTGTGTATACAAGTTCTGTGTCTTGTGACTATGGTTCTTGTCGATTAGTTGGACTACAACAATCACCGTCACAAATATAAGATAAAACCTGTTTAACACTTCGTAACGCTACTGATAGTGGTATCCTGGAGCCGCCTCTGGTAAAGTACGCATCTGTTATTAACCTCCATTAGTACAAGATCCCGACCTAAGTCGCCCTCCCTTCATCCTTTTTCCTAATTAAATATATATTTTATACAATAAAATGTATAAATCAATACAATATGCTAAGGTTGCCGCGCCATGTCCGCGCAAGGCTATTTTTAATTAAAAATTATTTAATGCATTTTTTTGTGGTCATTACGGTCATTCTTTTTCCTAAAAAAAATAGTACCATTCGAAAACCAAAGATATACATAAAACGTCATAGTAAGGTTGCCTACCATTTTTCCCGCCGTATACGGGGTTGCCAGGTGTAAACAGGTGAACTGATATTAGTAAATTACCCTCATCGTTTTTCCTAATGAATTATATATAAAAATGTAGTTCATTTTATTGCGGATATGATGGTATAGGGTTGCGTTTGCGAAAGTGCGCAGAGTCTAGGGTTGCCGCGATTTAAGGTATGCATGAGACACTGCACGTATTAATATATGTGATAGAGAAGGACATAGAAGTGTTCTGTGTTCTGGAGTAAATAATTAACAACAACAATCATAATAAAAAAATGATAATAATAATAATAGCAAATCGGCAGAGGGAGTGATGACGACCAGATTCACCAAGAACATCGCGGCATTAGGACAGTTTTATAATATTATTAGAAGTGGCCAGAGGGCAGTTGTACTACAAACGTGTCACATTGTTCGAAAGGTTTTGGGACATGATGAATTTCCTCCCCTTGCCTGAGTCTAATTCCTGCTGAAGGCGGGGATGGGATATCAAGCCATCACTGTCTGCATGTTGAATGGGTGAATGTTTTTCAGCGTTTACGCTGAGAAGTGTGAATATAAATTAATAATAATGAAATAATAGAATTTAAGAAGCGATAAAAGATATGCAATATTTCAACCGAAAATCTGGTATATATAAGTAACAAACTAAATAAAATATATAAACAATAACAGCAATATTAATAGTAAGAAAAATAACAATAATAATAATTTTAGTAATAAATATGAGAACGAGTTTGTTGCATTTGTATGTTTCCCTTATTTTTTTTGCGGTTTAACGCATGCAGAAGTTCTGCTATGTATATAAGTATAATAGTAAATTAACCATATATAAGTAACATATTAATAAAAGACTAATTTATTTTTATTTATAAAACAGGGTCAATAAAAGATAATCATTTTTAAATACAATTAATACATTTATTGTTAAAAAAAAAATATATCGACTTCATACTTTAAATCGCGGCAACCCTAGACTCTGCGCACTTTCGCAAAGGCAACCATATACCATCACATCCGCAAACAAATTAACTACATTTTCATATATAATTCATTAGGAAAAACGATTAGGGTAATTTACTAATATCAGTTCACCTGTTTATACCTGGCAACCCCGTATACGGCGGGAAAAATGGTAGGCAACCTTACTTTGACGTTTTATGTACATCTTTGGTTTTCGAATAGTACTATTTTTTTCAAGAAAATGAATGACCGCAAAAAAATTAAACAATTTATACCCATATCAAAATTTTTTTTAATTAAAAAAAGGAGGGGGGGGGGTCCCCTTAGGCGGCTCTAGTTATTATACTCTTAGTGTCGTGCAACGGGTGGCGTGGCGTGAAGAGGCCGAGCGATACGGATTTGTGTGCATATACAACGCGTGTTACAAAACGGATTATTTTACTGAATATAATTGACCCCTGATCAGCTGTGATCGCAACATGGGTACCACCAGGAGCTGTTCACTTTTATAAGCCTACCTGAAATGTGATATTTAGTATGAGACCAACTCTATAGATGGCGCATCCAGCTTGGTTAGTTATGTATAGTTGGTACTCTTAAAAAAAAGAGATTGGTAGTCCGGAAGAACTAGTTCAGTCCATACGCCCAAATGTTTAATATTTATAATTTGCGTTATTTTCTTACGTCAATATTTATCTGGGCGTATCGATTGAACTGGTTCTAAGTAAAACAAAAACAAACGGTGCGGTCTAAGTAAAACAAAAAATAGCGGTGGTCGCATGTTCTGTATATTTTTTTGCGTTATAAGTTCTGTAGTTTTGTGTTTAATTTGTTTCCATGTGTTAATTTATTTTGTGTTTTATTTGTTTATTGGGTGTTATATATTCTTATTTGAGACTGAAATCAGTTGAGTTAATATTGTATTAAATTATAACACACACAGATGTGTGTTATAAATGAAACTTCATGTAAATAAGTTATGGCTTCCTTTTTTAGTTTATATAAATGGCTAGTTTCAAATAATTTATATTTAAATGTGATTGTGTCTTGTGTATAAATGTGCTTGTGAATGCGTATAAATGTGGTTGTGAATAAAAGAATCTTACATCTAAAACAATTGATTTTGGTATTTAATTTTTTCAATATCTCAAGTATCCTCGTTTTTCATCACAGCATACCTTTAAAATCTATTTTTTAGACATGAATAGCATAATCATATTTAGTATATGCTAGATAAGGATAAAAAAAACTTTATATGACCAAGTATTATTATGCTATTCTTATATACATACGTTTTGTCCATAATGGAACTCTTAAGAGTCCGCAAACTGTATTTTATTTGAATTTGAAAATAGCACCATCCGCCATGTTAGTTAAAATTAGTTTGAGACCAATTCAAGAGATGGCGCTTCACGGTTCCATTTAATTGTATTTTAGAGAGTTCCATCTATCTCTTCTTTTATCTATGGGTACCACAACACAACATTAACTTTGTTATTGGAAAATCTTTTAATAAAACGACATATCTGGAATAAAAGAAGGATTTAGATTTAGATAATATCAATATATAAAAAAATAACTTGTGAATTTGATCACTTGTATAATAATTAGCAAGACAATATCGAAAAATTGAACATCTAACGTGAAGATGAACATCTAACAGTGATAACAAGAATTTTAGATTCAGGCGAAACCTATGAAGATTATTTCGTAAAGCATGATATTTTATACAAATATGAAAATGGAAATGAATTACTAGTGATTCCGTAGGCAATGCAAGGAGAAATCATTAGAAGAACGCATTATAATAGACACTTTACTGTCTAAGAATTGATAGAGAGAATTTTACATTCCCAAAGTTAAAGAAAAAATAGACACAGATTAGAGATTGCATACCTTGTATTTTAGGAAACAGGAAAGAAGGAAAGAAAGAAGGATTATTGCACCCCATATCAAAAGAAGACGGTCCACTTCATACTTACCATTTAGATTATTTAGGTCCGATTCCATCTACGAACAAAAACTACCAACATATTTTAGCGATAGTTAATGATTTTTCAAAATTTATGTGGTTATTCCCCACGAAGTCTACGACAGCAAAAGAGGTTGTTAATTGTTTGAATAAGGTGCAGAATACGTTTGGAAATCCCGCTCGTATTATCACCGACAAGGGAACTGCTTTTACTGCTAAATAATTTGAGGAGTATTGTTCAACTGAAGGAATTAAACAGGTTCTAAAAACAACTGGAGTTGCACGAGAAAACGGTCAAGTAGAGATAATTCACCGAACCATAATTCCTGTTCTTGCAAAATTAAGCTTAAATAATCCAGAAAATTAGTATAAATATTTAGGGCAGGTGCAAAAAGCACTTAATAGCACGACGAAAAAGACGCGTCCAGAAACAAAACACCTATTTTTGGGAATCCAAAATTGGCGTTCGCAAATATATTTCATTGATTATTTTCTCAATGTCCACCATGTCCGCGTTAAATCGCTGTATTCCGCGTCTAAAGACAAACTGATTTGTCTTCGATGTTCCAACTTGTGTTTCCCGCCTTTTCCACTCGGCTCAGTCTCGCTCGCTTCAGCTTTGTATGTGCACGTACCCTTAAAAAATAATAAGCTACAATTAAGGGGGCAAGATACTTTTTTCAGCCTGTTTTGTAAGGTATTTTGAAGATTTTTTTTGCCAGAAAACGAAAAAAGTAGAAGGATGGGGTTTTCTGCAAATGAAAGAAGTCGTGCTAGTGTACTGAATCATATTTTATTTAAAAAGGTCGCACTGTAGTTTGATTTAACCTCAAGAGAGATACTTGAAGAGAGATACTAGAATTTAATTTAGTCGTTACGACAACACAGAGTTATTTTTCTCCCTACTTAGAGCATTAAGTACCTATGGAAGACTTTTAAGAGCTAGTGGAGTGAATGCTGCGATGACCCGCCAAGATAGGAAATTGCATTAAGAAATTCATGACAGCGCAACTCGTGTCCGATGAATCCGTTGAAATGAGGTTTTTTCAATTTTACTGTTTCTCGTAAACGCTGGCATTATTACCTTTTTAACGAAATTGGAAAGCTGTGTACAGCGTTGGTACACAATTTTCGTCTCGTATGGTCCAATATGAAATTCCGCCAATAAACTGTATATTGTTTTTGTCAAATTTTGTCATTCAAATTTTTAATATAAAATCGGAAGAATTTTTTTATTTATCCAACAATTTGAAATAAAATATAGAGAATAACTCCATAACTCTGTTATTGTAAATTTAAAAAAAACACAAATAAAAGTTGACCAAAATCATGTTAAAAACATTTTAATTATACAGGGTGCTCCATTTAGTATATCCGCAACACAACTTCGTTATTTTAAACGGAACATCCTACATTTTTGGATAATTCACTCAATTTTAGGTCGACTTTGTTAGCCATACGTAAGAGGTGTGTAAATTAAGTAATGAGACTGGCAACGTAGCGCCCAATCTCGCAACACCGCGGAAACGGGAGTTGGAAGGGCGGTAGGTTAATGTATAATGCACCTTCAGTACAAGTTTGAACTGGTTAGAGTCATTTATTTGTTCTTTGTGACTGTTTTCGTAAACCGGTTTTTTTCTAGTGCATTTTAAAAATGAGTGACATTAATTTTGAGCAACGGCGTGCTATCAGGTTTTGCTTCTGACTTGGACACAGCGCAACGGATACTTTTGCAAAACTTCAACACGCCTACAAAGACAGTGTTCTTTCAAGATCCCAGGTGTTTCGGTGATTTGAGGCGTTCTCAGAAGGAAGAGAGTCGATTGAAGGTGAACCACGCAGCGGAAGACCTTCATCTTCAAGAATCGATGAAAATGTCGATATAATACGGGATCTTGTGCGTTCAGATCGTCGGTTGAACACAAGAATGATCGGGAAAGAGTTGAATTTGATTCACACCACTGTTCATCAGATTTTGACCAACGAATTGAGGATGAGAAAAATCTGCTCAAAAATGGTTCCAAAATATATTTCTCAAGAATAAAAGGACATCAGGAGAGAAAGGTGTATTGACTTTTTGGAATCGATTGAACCTGGAGTGGGTACTGGAACCTTCGGCGTAAAAACAAAAAACTGGACGTTTTCCACGAAACACCGAACTACTACAATTTTCTCGACGCGCGCTTCGCCAACCAAGTTGGCATCTTTAGGAGAAGATTAAAACTAAATTCTAGCCTACACACTTGCACTACTTATACCAAATTTGTTGCCACGGTTCACTGAACCGTAACTGTCCTTGTTTATCAGAGCAAACAGTGGACTGGTGGGTATCGGACCATTGTCCTTATTCATACTATTGTTACACTTAATGATTTCTAAACTTTCAAAAGCATCCAACTGTCTACTGTTTGTTACATTTCTAATTAATTTTAAATTATTTATGTCTACCTGTTATGTCAATTAATAATCTAGTCAATATAGATCTTTTTGTTTGCCCAATATACTTTTGATCACAATCTTTACAACTTATTTCGTATATTCCTGACTTTTCGTTATTGTCGATTTTGTCTTTGGGGTTACCCAAAAGCGTCTGTAGTTTATTTTTAGAATTATAAACCAAATTGATATTAATATTTTTAAAAATTTTATATAGTCCGCGGGTGAATTTAGGTTCATATGGTAACGAAGCAAATTTCGAATTGTCAGTATCTCTACGAAAAGTCGTGGAATTGTACAGGGTTCTCTTAAATTTATGCCTATTAACTTATCTATTAAATGGACTGAGTAACCGTTACTCTTAGCTATATTCTTAATTAATTGTTTCTCATGTTCACTTAATTAATTGTTTCTCATGTTCTCAACCTCTCTTTACTGAGGGGGAAAACAAACGGTGAATTAGAGGATAATACATATATGTATTATTTATATTTATTTGTATATTATACTAATGTTCATTTGGCCAGTAACATGTTTTAATTTTTTTGTACTTGTGCAAACAAGTAATGTGAAAAATATTTAAAAATGCGTCAGAACGATTTTTTTTTTATATTTAAAGACAGAGTTTACTAAGATGCCACGTAATGTTTCTAGAGATTTATAATTATAATCAGGGTAATCATGTAATTTTTGTTGAATTAATTCCAAAGTCGGGACTCTGTTTTCTTTATACGTATCATAAATTATTCGCCTACTTACGTCCCGCATCGCCTCGTCGACATTTTTGAATTTTTGCTTTTTCTGATTTCGTAATTCAGAGTGATCTATAACAGTC
The DNA here is from genome assembly GCA_029963805.1 of Aromia moschata. Classification (NCBI taxonomy): domain Eukaryota; kingdom Metazoa; phylum Arthropoda; class Insecta; order Coleoptera; family Cerambycidae; genus Aromia; species Aromia moschata. Next base: position 111,186 of record JAPWTK010000799.1, on the reverse strand, counting down.
TCAGTTTTAACAACGCGATACATTGTGGATATTGAAATTTTAGTTAATTTATTAATTCGATTAATAATTTCAGTATCAGTCATTTTCTTATTTTCACGTTTTAGGCATTCATATATGTTTAAAATAATACGCTGACTTTGACAATGTAAGTCTTTATTTTTTAATTCATCGTACTCGACCGTTTCGACATTTTCGCTGGTTATATTTGAAGCTACGTTATTTTCATCCGTTTCGAAAGGCCTCCAGAAAGCCATGTTTATGAAAGAAGTATTGATTAAAAATAATATAAATTTATATATTATAATATATAAATTTATATATAGTAAAATTTAAACCTTTTAAAAACCCACTTCGTCGTTATTGTACACGCACAGAATATAAGGCATCAAAACACTCACAAAAACAACGTTTTTTGTATAGAGTCGGTCAAAGATAGCGTGGTTATAACCCGTGTTTTACCGCCAACGTAAATCAACTGTGTCGGCTTTATGTGGTGTCTCGTGATGTGTTTCCCCTACCAGGGTGGCGACAATGACCAATGAACTGTAGGTTCCGCCCACTTCTTATTTTGACAGGTCTCGTCAAATAAACGTTGAGTACGATACGGTCTATAAGGGTAAGGATCAGTATAGAAACGCGTATTTAGTTCCATACAAAGTGTTAGTAAACTGATATATCATTATCCTACCTCGTATAAGTACCTATTTTCAATTTAGAATGGAAATTCTATACATGGTACCTAAAATCCATCATTTGGAGATATTCAGCTATTTTTAAGAAATATCGCAAAAACAGCGCTCTAATTTAATCTTAAAAATAAAATTTAATTTGAAGTGCTTACGCCGAAGAAGCTAAAATATCAACAAGTTAGAATTATTTTTCTTTATAGGACGTCTACGAAATGTATTTATGCAAATTTTGCTTTTGTAATAGCTTCAGTTAAAGAAAAATAATAGTCCAACATTAAAAATAGTGGAATAATTTCTCTAGGGAAATTTTCAGAGCAGTAAATAAGAAAAAAAACGTTTCGCACTATCCATTTTGCGTTCCATTTTGCTAAGGCATAAATATAGGACTAAAACAATCAATAATTTTGTCGTATATACGAGGTATGTAAATTAAGTAATGAGACTGGCAACGTAGCGCCCGATCTAGCAACACCGCAGAGACGGGACTTGGAAGGGCGGTAGGTTGTTAACATGTAATACACCTTCAGTACAAGTTTGAACTTATTAGTCATTTGTTTGTTCTTATCATGTGTGACTGTTTTCGTAAACCGTTTTTTTCTAGTGCGTTTTAAAAAGGAGTGTCATTAATTTTGAGCAACGGAGAGGAAGGCCTTCATTTTCAAGAAGAAGACTTTACAGAGAGGTTCACGAAAAAGGGTCATGGATGTGAGACGAAACATCAAGAACATCTGGATGTTGCATTACAACAATGCGCCTGGTTACACAGCCATTTCAGTAAACGAGTTTTTAGCCAGTTAAAATATTCCTGTGGCTCCTCGGCCTTTTTATTCGCCTGACTTGAGTCCTTGTGACTTCTTTCTCTTCCCGACATTGAAAAATCACCTCAAGGGACGTCATTTTGGGCACATAGAAAACATTCAAATGGGTGTAACCAACCAGCTGAAGGCTATTCCAGTATATGAGTTCCAGCACTGGTATGAGTAATGGAAGAACCGTCTCTAGCGCTATTTGGCTTCCCAAGGAATTTATTTTGAAGGAGGCAATACTGAATTGTATTTCTATACGAATAAAAAAAATAGAAAAACCAGTCTCATTAGTTAATTTACACACATCGTAAATAGATATACCTTCTTGCACTAGACTTTTTTTGTGTGCCTGTATAACACAGGACTACAAAAAAAAAGTTCTGTCTTTGCGATCAGACCCACCATTTCCTATGTATTTTGATGCACTGAAACCAAAGGCAAAGAAAATTTTTCTACCACATCAATTTTTCTCTCCACCATATAGAGGAAATTTTTTAAAAACATTTTTTATTTCGGTTTTTTGGGTCGCTGATCACGAATCTGAATTCAAGAATAAATTTCGACTTAATGACAGCTGTCAACAAGCTGTCAAATTTCACTAAAAAAGTAAAAAGTTGATATGAAATGCATACTATTAAGTTTTTTGCGTTGCTGATTACGATTCTGAAGTCAAAAATGATTTTTGACATAATTCATTTTTGATTTCAGAATCGTAATCAGCAACCAAATAAATTTAATAATACGCATTTAATATTAACTTTTTACTTTTTAGTGAAATTCGACAGCTTGTTGACAGCTGTCATTAAGTCGAAATTTATTCTTGACTTCAGATTCGTGATCAGCGACCCAAAAAAAGCAAAATATATATTTTTTGTATTTCCTCTATAAGAGTTTATGGGGGTTATTGGGGGTGGAGAGAAAAATTGATGCGGTAGAATTTTTTTTGCCAAATTTGGTTTCAGTGCATCAAAATACATAGGAAATTATGGGTCTGATCGCAAAGACAGAACTTTTTTTTGTAGACTTGTGTAATCAGGTATTCGAAGAAAACTCTCCATTTTCGCGCGATTTTTTCCAATATGACGACTCTAGCCGCAAAGATAGGAGTGGGCAAAGTTGTAATTCGAAAAGTGCGCCTCAAAATCTGCTAAATGTCAATATTTTACAAATCCTATAGAAATATCCATCTCTCCCAGCCCACCGTGGGGCCAAATCTCAGAAACCTGGTTAAAAGTCAAAAAGTGTTTGAATCGACCTGAAAATCTGTACTCGGGGGGTTTTTGAGGCTGCTGATTCCAAATCCGTTATCAGATTTACAAAATTTCAAAATGGTGGAGAGATACCGCGCGTGCGCACATGGAAAATCAACAGAAAATCAAGCAACTGCTCTGAATGTTGTTACTCGGGGGGTTTTCGGTGTCGCTGATTACGAATTCGGTATCGGAATTTTAACATTCCTATGGCGAGTCCAATATGGCTGAAAATTTCAAGACGGAAATTTAACCACTTTTTCCAAATATCTTTCTGTTCGATTAGCTGAATGTCATTTGCCTCTAAACTTAGCAATTAAGGAGGTAATATCTTTTTTAAGGTACACTCGAACCCCTCTTAAGTCGCCAAATCCGTGCATCATTACTTCGCTTAAGTCGCGAAATTTTGCCTCTTTTAAGTCGCTCATAACCTCAACTGTTTTGTGTTTTAACTGCAAAAGTATTTAGAGATATCCACGCTTCGAAAAATGAGCAACTGAACGAAAAATCAATGTCAGTATACCCAGTCATGCGTGACAAGGTCAATTTTCCACTTGAATGAATATTTTAAAGATTAAATATTTTTAAAGACACCTAATCTATTTGAATTTAAATCAATAAAGTATTACACAATATTTTTCAAAATTGACCTATTCATGCGAAAACCAATTACAAAAAGTTTTTTAAAAATTTTTAAAGGGGGGCCCTCCACGGGGGGGTTTTGCCCCCCAAAAGGGGGAAACGGGGGAAAAAAACAGGGGGTGGGAATTAAGCGAAGGTGAAAAAAGAGGGGTTCGAGTGTAATTCAGTATACAATATTTTGACCCACTTTTCGAGGAAAGATAACTTTCAATTTTTAGTAGCGGATTCTCATCCATATTATCTTTCATTAAGTTTAAATACTTCTTTTACTTGTGACGGAAATATCGTGTGAAGTACTAGTATCTACAATAAATCATTTCAATATGTAAATCATAATAATTATTGATATCAGATGAGTAAATATTGAAAAAAAAATTGAAAAAACCAAATTAGAAATCTAGTAAAATATGAAAAATTTAAAAATTACGAAATGGTGAAAAATTTGAATATTTTGCGTCTTTGAGTATTTTCTATTATATTCAGGCACAATCAGGCCCAATGTAGTATAGCGATTTACATATGATCAAGTTTTTCGACATTTATCGCATAGTACAGCCTACACTATAGGTACAGGAAATCTTTCTGAAAAAAAATTCAAAAAAACGCAGAGGAGCAGCTAGGAGCAGCTGAAATTTGTTATATATAATAAGTTATAGTCTGATACAATTTCCATTTGAATTTCATGGCGGTGTCGCGCTGTTCCACGGACTTAACCAACAAATACATGAGATTTGTGTCTGCTTTATCGTGTAAAAGTTTCATTCAATGATTACACAGCCACACAAAAAACGTGTTTTGACCTGGAGGTCCTCACTGATGTGTACCATATCCGTTTTCAGGTTTGCTAAATTTCCAAATCCGGTGGAGTACCGTTTCATCCCAGCATGTCGGGGTTCGGCCAGAACATCAAGAACACCCTCAATTTTGCTATATCCGGGGGTTTTAACCAGAAACACTATAATACAATAACCAACTGAGCCCACAACCTAATAACTCCATAACCCCATAGCCACATAACGCACATAACCCCATAATCACATTAACCCCATAACCCTAAAGCTCTGTTCAAAAAGCTTAATGTCGTTTGGGTCTAAACTTAGCTATTAAGGAGGTACTATCTTTTTCGCATCTCGAGCCCCTCAAATTATCCCAACACGTTAGAGTTCGGCCATAACCTCAAAAAACGCTCTGAAATTCTCCCTATCCGTAAAACCACAAACCTCAATGTCTCTTATTCTCTAATACTATAATACAATAACCCAATAACCCCACAGCCACTATAACCACATAGCCACATAATTACATGACCCTATAACTCGATGCTGTAATCATGTAACCAGTCTCTTGACAATGAAACTGATTTTACAGTTCTCAAGAAAATATACACCATAAAAAATCTATAATTAATAAATCTGTAAATAAATTAATGAATCTGGGAATGCCAGAACTCCAGTGTTTCAATATGTATGTACATGTACATGCCGTAATCCAACGTATGTACAACCATTGGGTTATTGTATTATAGGACTTATGAGGTTTCGGCGCCATAGTGTTGGTGGTTTTAACGGATAGCCTAATTTGAGGGTGGTTTTTGAGGTTACGGCCGAACCCAGACGTGCTTGGATTAAAGACGGTGACCCCGGATTCGTTCAGCGACCCCAAAAACAAATAATACACATAGTCAGACCCTCACGTCAGAAACTTTTGTATCGGTTTTAGGGTTATGGGGTTATCTGATTATGGGGTTATCTGGTTCATGGGGTTATGTGGTTATGGGGTTATTGTGGATATGGAATTATTAGGTTGTGGGGTCATTTGGTTATTGTATTATAGGATTATGAGGTTTCGGAGACATGGGTTTGTGGTTTTTACGGATATAGCAAATTGAGGTTTTGATGTTATGACCGAACCCAGACGTTGGGATGAAACTGACCCCGACAGATTCAGCAATCTAAAAAATATATGGAGACATCCAAAAAAATCATCATCAAAGTTGGCCGAAAAAAAAAAAGACGTATTTCTATTCTTGATTGAATTTATAACCTTATTTACTTGTCAAGACTGTCACAATCATATGGCAGCCATTGTTTATTTTACAAATTGTGACAGTCACTTGTCAGAAGTTTGACATAACCGAAAAGCTTAGACATGACCGCTATTTCCATCTCTCTTGTTCATAGCCAGAGTTGGTGACGTTTTTTTTTTTTGGATGTCTCTATAGTACACATAGTGAGACCCCCAGGTTAGAAACTTTTTTTGTGTGGCTGTGTTATTCTCTTTTATTGTCCGATTTATAATTAATAATATAGATTACACAATATTTAATTATTTTCTACTCACCTTCAGAGGTGGAATTCATTTGGTTTTATTTAAATATATCGTATTTTCAAGATTATTCAACTATTTAAACACTTGGGTTTGTTTTCATTACAAGTACAGAACGCGTATGGCTTCAGAGAAGACGAGTTTTCGAATGCTTTACCGGAGCCTATACAAGCAATAAAGGAGTAATAGTAGTGAATACATAAACTACAATGGTCCCTATTGTCAACTGAACAATAAAAAAATTCAAAACTAGAAACTTTTTTGGGGGGTTTTGGCCGGGTTTTTGGGAATTGGCGCCACTGTGCAGCCCCCAGCTACACGCGCCCTACGTAACGAAACACTCACCCAACGGCTGATAGCACTCCTTGTCGAACTTCTCGCCGATGATGTGATTGAGCAGCCCGAAGATCGCCTGCGGGAACTCCACCATGAGGAACAGCAGCAGCACGGCCAGCAGCATCTTCGTCGTCCTGTCGGCCTGCTTCTCCTTGTCCAGGTGGCGCTGCTGCAGCTTCCGCTTCACGACGCCGTTGCCCGCGTCCGGCCGCAGCAGCTTCTTCCTGCGCTCCTTCGCCTTCAGCACCTCGATGATGAGCAGCGTGGAGAGCGCGGTCAGCAGGATGCACGGCACCAGCTTTATCACCACCCCGTACACGTACAGGCTGATGTCCTTCAGGATGGTGTTCTGCTTGTAGTTAGCGAAGTAGATGGTGGCATTCCGCAGGTTCGTCTGGTTGGACGCCGGCCTCGGAATGAGCCTGCCGGCTGCGTCAATCGACACGGCCATCTCGGTGATATCGATGGAGAGGAAGAGCGGGATGCAGATGAACGGGCAGAGGATGTAGGTGAGCAGGATGGTGATCTTCGTCCTGCTGCCGTTGCACCACTTGGCGTTGTTCTGCGGGAACTTGACGGCGATGTACCGCCAGATGGCCAGGACGATGGTGATGCAGCACGAGATGAAGTGGAAGGACTGGGTGAACAGCGCGTGGAATATGATGAACGCGGCGAAGTTGTACGTGAAGTAGTGCGAGGAGGTGGTGCTCTTGTCGTGGAGATACGCGAACGGGATGTACTCGAGCATCACCAGCACGTCGGCCACGGCGAGGCTGGTGAGGATGAAGTTGGTGGGGCACCGCATCTGCTTGGTGCTGAGGATGAAGACGTTGAGGATGTTGAGGATGGAGCCGAACGTGCACACGAAGAGGCTGAGGTACACGTGGTACCCGCGGAAGTCCTTGCTGAATTGGTCCAGGTCACAGTAAGTCGCGTTGCTGGCGTTCATTTTGTCGTTCGGCGCGGCGACGGCGCCACCGGCGGTCTAGACGGTGGGGTAGGATTATTCCATGACTGTCTAGATAGGAGCAGCGGCTGAAACGAGAAAAAAATTTCTGGTAAGAATACGTTCGTGATAATTAGAGCCCGTAGATTAATAATAGATCCTTGACGCGGCTGGAATACTCTTATATGTGTCACATTAATATATTACAACGTCCTTTATACATCCTAGGAAATTGCACCTTTACATATTGGCGATACATGTGTAGAAGAGAATAAGTTAAAGACACCAATAAGGACAGACAAAGACAGTTAGATGCCACATTGTTTCACGCTTGTGCACGTATTAGAAACGTATGAAACCTGCGCGTAATATAAAGTCGAGGGGGTAGTTGACACGGCCTATCGCCGAATTTGAGTGGGACTCAGTACTTTTTCGCAGCTATAAGGGTGTACATCGACTTAGCTGTATGAAACGAAATTCTTACGTAATTCTGACTTTTACAATTATCCCATACACTTAAAAGAAGTGTACGAACATAATTGTATTTATTTTCAAATTTTTGTATTCCTTAACTAACCGATCTGCAATAAAATTGAAGTTCTATAAAAAATAAAAAAAATAAAAATATAAATCAACCCGGTTATAAGACGAAAGAAAGAACAAATGCCCATTGAATAAGTGGTTCAAAAATGTCGCCCCTTTGTGCTTTGCAAAAACCTAGTCTATCGTAAAACTCAATTCTTACGCGTTCTAACTAGTGTTGTAAATATTCGGATGATTTTAATATTCGGATAATACGTAATAGTACTAACAGAGTTTTCGGATGAGTTCACTAATACGTATTAATTTTCGTTCGTGCTTTACTTTTCTTGGCTTACGGAATACGGATAGGACCTTCTATACGCAATGTCACGGCACACGGCACGGCATCGCATCATAATCCGTAATAATTCCGTATTCCGTATTCCCTCGGACCTCGTTCGTGTTCGTATCATCGTACTATTACGTATTATTACGTATTATGTTTACTTCGTCCGAGACTTCGTCGGATACGATATCCACGCTATCTTCTGGCATTTGACAGCGTTCGTAATAATTTCGATTCCGTATTGAGCTTGGCAAATATTCGGATTAATACGTAATAGTTTGATATTCGGATTGAACGGAATTTTTAATACGTATTCTTACAACACTAGTTCTAACACTTCAGGGGAAATATTATTTAGGACTTGTACAATTCTGGCCCGTAAATCATTTAAATGTCGTGGTCTTTCATGTTAATGTCCGTAAACAGTTTGTTTTATTTGTTAAATATTTGTTGGCATTTAAGGAACCATTTATAAAAAATGACCTAACGATGGAATCGCCTAAAATACCAACCCAAACATTTAACTTCTCGGGACACTGCGTACGCCCAGAAATACTCAAGTGCTTATTTTCCGTAGACCAATAACGATATAATAATTCAATTCACACGTGCGCATTAATATATGGGCGGGGCGTCCCGCCTACATATTTTATTGCTACCCTATCACAAAAGATAGAGAATAACGCTCATCAAAGTTTTAAAATGACATATCAATCTGGCAACTATAGATATAATTTTCTCTGTCAGTTCCCATTACTTGAAGAGTTTATTATTTTCTATCTTTTAATGCTCGGCTTTGAAATATTGGACTTTCCAACCCTGTATATGGAACATCTACGCCAACTTCCCCGCAAAAATAGGTTTCTCTGAAACTTTGTATATAAGTACCTAGTATGTGATAAGAAACTAGATTTAAAAAATGAAAATTTGACAAAATACGCAATTTTATAAAAATACGCAAGAAATATAGTCCAGGCTAGATAGTTTATTTTTTGAAAAAAGAAAAAAAAATTTTTTAACGGGGCGAAAAATAGGAAAAAGTTTTAAAATTAGTGTATGTTTGGATGAAAAATCGGTGTGTAGGAACCTTAGTAAAAAAATCGATAAAAGTGCGGAAAATCATTGCACGTTGTAGCGCTTGAAAAAACGAAAAAAAATTAGTTTTTGGTGATAAAAATCGGTTCAGACGTTCCTGCCTATTATTTTATTGGTACCCGATCACAAAAGCTGAAAATAACGCTCATCTTGGGCGCGCCCATCTGCAGTAAAAATTTCATGCAAAAATAAGAACTTTTTGCAACATCGAAAAAAACTAAAAGGTCTTTTCGAAAAACGGCGAACTAGCCGAAAATGGTATACGGCATTTTTCCTGGGCTTAAATTACTCGTCATTAAATTCCCTACAAATCCATTATCGTGACTTGTGGGAGGAGGGGTTCATTAATCGTCTGAAAAAAACCGTTTGAAAATCAAGCGTCGCGTTGCTCGAGCTCTCGGGTAAGCGAATGGACGCCTGGTGGGAAGCCTCTCCCGCCGCAGGCTTCTGTCAGCGCGTCTGCGGCAGGCCTCCGCATCGCTTTCCCTTCATCTCTTACCCGATGCACTCGAAGCAACGCGACGCTTGATTTTCAAACGCGTTTTTCAGCGTTGAATGAACTTCTCCCACAAGTCACGATGATGGGTTTGTAAGGAATTTAATGACGAGTACCCATGCCTACGACTATTTTTCGGTTTGTTCGCCGTTTTCTAAAAAACCTTTTTTTAGTTTTTTTCCGATTTATCAAAAATTTTTTTTTATTTTTACTGCAGATGGGCATGACCAAAGCTACAATTAAGCCAAAGCAGAAGTTTCTGCGAATAGAACCCTTGTAATCGATTCAAAAAATGGGCATAGTATTTTTTATTAGAAACTAGATTTTACGAAAAAATTTTCGAAAAAAAAAAATATTTTTCGGCACTTTTATCGATTTTTTTCTAAGTTCCTACATACCGATTTTATCCAAAACATGACTTCGGACTTTTTTAAAATGAGCCTTTTGCTATATTGTCTGGAGAATATTCCTGGGGGTTTTCGAGTTTGCTGATTTCAAATTTCAACATGCCAACAGGAAATGTACCCCAGAGGTGAAAATCGAGTATAACAGGGGTTGAAGGGGGTGCGAAAATGTTTAGAGAAAGCTCACATCAGCCAAATGGTCGATTGGTGATTAAAGACTAATAAGGAAATCAATACAGCCTTTTACCCGACCATTATCGCTATTACAGGTCCGATCATAACGAATAAAATGAAAAAAAGAGTTATCCCTTGTTGAATATCACCCAAAAATTTGGAATTTTTTTAATATCCTTTAATTTTTGATACTAGTGTAGAACAAAAACCAAACAAAATCAAAAAATTTCAGCGCTATAATCTGTATAATTGCCTTTATTTATTTATTTTTAAATGAATAACTCTAAATTTGGCAACATTTTGTTTTTAAAATGTTTTGAAGATATAAATGTGTGTTTTTTATAATGATTTTTATAATTTCATCGTTTAATAAAAATTTACGTAGCCAAACTAATAAAAATCGGGCCATTAGGGCTTTGCGTGGGGACGCGGGACTTTTGGGTCAAAATCGGGACTGTCCGAATCGGTAGAGTGGCAACCCTGGGTTCCGCCCCTCTAGAGGGCTGTGGGATGTCGTTTTGTCTCGAATTCACGTCATGGCATTAATTGAAGGCTCTCGAAGTTGGCGGAACACACTGCGGACGGCCGATTGAGGTCCAAAAGTGATTCCAGTTAAAAATCACCCCCTGAAAATTGCCGCGCTAAGGGGTTGTAGTCAGGTCTTGATGCGTAGGGTGACTCAGAAAGCTTTCCTGAGAATGCATGCTCACACTCTTTTTGGCACACCCCGAATCGTCTATCTCCTTCAAATCCTCTCTTGCGTCCCATCACCTTCTTCACCTTTTTTTGACCACCTTCAAAAAATTTTTGAGTGGATGAAAATTTATGAAAGAGGACTCGTTGGGTAGGAGGAACCTTCCTTTGCACTTGTGTGATTCGACTATCGCAAACTTCGTGAGAGATGCTTAGTACAGTATTCTTTGTCGCACAGCATCTTTTTCCGCTAATTTTACGAAAGCATGTTCGGGTGGCCTACCTCGCAGGCGCTAGCCCCGCCGCACAGTGGGTTAGAATCGGAAAATCCTGGCCAAAAATAGAAAAACCAAGTTCGTTATATTCTGTTTTAATTCATGTAGCTTTGTGAAGCAGGGTTTCCTGCGTGTAATACTGAAACGACAGCTACTTAGGTTTTATACCTACCGTTCTACTTCAGTCGGAAGTTGGCCACCTTCGAGTGCGTAACGGCACGAGAATCGGTCCCGAAATACTCAACGTTCGTGTGTTGTGAATTTTTGTTACCACAAGGTGTATTTCCGACTTAAAAAAAAATGGAGGCTACTCTTGAAGGGATGTAAAATATTATCTATGCATTGAAATTCAAATTTTTGTATTTCTTATTATGGAAAATAAATGTTAACTCTGCGCTTAAAATACAAGCGCGCATGTTAAGGTAGCGAAAGAAAAGTAGGAAAATAGTTTGTACCTACAGCGTTCTAACACTAATTCACAATTTAACATGTGGGAAATATTAGTGGAATAAGATATTCATAAAAATTGGCTGCTAAAAACTGCTCATTTCAGTGAAGAATGCAAAGATAGAAAGGCGCGTCCAATAGAGCGTTCTCGAGACAATTCTAACTGTAGCGTAAGAGGGGGGAAATGTATATACCTGGTGTACACTATTGACCAGTGGAAGGAGAAATATAGGGTCTCAATGTTCCCTGAAATATATATTTTTTATTTTATACTAGTTAACATAATCCAACTTAACTGAGGTTCTCTGCGATCAATTTTTAACACAAAATAATTTTAGTAACCTAATGTAACTTAACTAAAGACACGTTGCGTGCAATTGTAGGTTCCAAAAAAGGTCTTACTTTTGGCCCTCCATTTCTTCAGGGAGTTAGATTAAAATCTTATTAATGAAAAATATAAATAATCTTATTCGAATCAAAATATGTAGCTTTTTAAGAAAATTTTACTTCCGGTTCTCCACCTGTTTTTTTTTTGGTAAGGAGATTTAGTTGAAATTATATAAGCAGAAAATATCAATGCTCTAATTTTGATCATAATAAGTACCTTTTATCGCGAAAAAAATGGTTACATGCGGTTGCTGCCGGTCTGCCCTTTTGTTTCCTTTTCGAGGAGAGTATTAAATTGAAATCTTATTTACAGAAAATATGAATACTCTAATTTGGATTTTTAAAAGTTGCTTTTATCACAAAAAGCGGTTACTTTCGGGTCGCCATTTTGTTTTTTTTGAAATATAAAGTACAAATTCGAAATCAGCGACCCAAAAAACATTAAATTCGACATAGTTTGACAAATTTTCTACCTTTCTCGATTTTTGGCAAGGATTTTCCGATTCTAACCCACTGTGCGTCAAGAATTCATGAGCACACTGTGTCACAGTAAACACTTGCAGCGCATTCCAAGCATCTCTCGCGAATTTCGCGATTGTCGATTCGCACAAGTGCAAGGGAAAGTTCCACCAACCCAACGAGCCTCCTTGCAGGAATTTTCACCCACTCAAGATTTTTTTTGAAAAGGCTCAAAGAAAGAGGGTGACGGGAGGTTGGTGTAAATGTGGTTTGAAGGGGTGCCTGGGTTGTCAAGCAAGTTGTGGCACTCCACACCAATTTATTAGGCAGCATTAGGATCGATGGATTCGCCCAACAGAGGTCAAACCACGCAAAACCCAGCGTAAATGCAAAGAGGTGGCTTAGAGGGTCTGGAAATGGGCTGAAGAGATTGGACAGCGACCAAATATACAGAACTTATTGAAGAGGTCGATCCTATAGTTCTTTGAAATTAGCATCAAAATCTTGCTAATTCAAATTTCGACATGGGGTTGGTTTTTGGAGTGTGTAGGGCGAAACGTTTAAGTCACAGCGTAGCGACTTCGGGGTATTAAAACCAACTCTATGGCTACCGAAAATTAAAAACCGCAAGTCTCTAAACCGAATAGAACGCAGATAGCGCTAGTCTAAAAATATTAACGCTAATTTTGACGAGCAGTAACCAGAAAATACGATAAATATATAATATAAAGAGCCTTAAAATTTCTAACTTTCAGATTCGATCTTCAAAAATTAAAAATTTTCAGTTATGGTATATTTCTCTAAAGTATTAATTTCAAACCCCCACATTTTTTTGCACGAGCCTCCACTGTTAGTTAGTTAATTAGCTAGTTACTCTTTATTTGTTTATATAAAATACCACACATATGTAGATGTCGAACTTGTCAATATAGTATAAAAATATAAATAAAAATATCACTAATACCTAATATTAGGACCCTAAGAAGTGAAATATGTTTATGTAAAATACACGGTGGAGACTTTAACTGGAATATATTCGCTAGCGGGGTGGTGAATGATTTTTCAAAAAATTCCCGAGACACGTCAACTTTTAAATGTATTTACCTACATTTTGCAAGTAATGTGAAAAATATAGCCCTTCAGGGGTGGCTGAAACCACCCTCGACATGATTTTTTCAAATGCAACTCTATGGCTTGTGACCCCTCATTGTAAACTGGTAGAAAGAGGAATCCAACGCACTGATCAAATTTTAATTTTTATATTTGTAGGGTTGCATACAATTAAAACGTAATTTTATAGTTTAATTTATTTTTAACGCAACAATTTCGTACTCAAAATGTGTGTTGTTTAGTTTTAGAATGTAAACCTTACTTTTCATATGTCCCCACAAAAAATTCCAAGCAATGTTTTGCCACAACTGTTATTTGTTATTTTTTGATAGTGTTTTTACACGGCCGCAAAGAGTAATTTAGTTTGTATGCTGTATTCAGAGTTTGAAACGAAGCGTTATTTCAAATTGGTGAAAATGTCTTATTTAACTGAATCACTAAAAATCGAAATTTTGATGATGATTGGATATGGTGATAGGGCGCGAACTCAATGCGAAGTTGTTCGCTTGTTTCGAGAAACGCATCCTGACTTGCCACCACTAAATCAAAGTACCATTAGTTAAATTGAGGCACAATATCGAGAGATGGGTCATGTCAGGAAAGCACCGAGTAAGAGGCAGGCTGTTGTTGATGACGACACGAAGTTGAATTTGTTGCTTGCTCTAGAAGAAAATCCAATCACTCCAGCCCGTCAACTGGCCCGTGATAGTAATCTTAATCACAAAACAGTTTCAAAAATACTTAAATATGAGAAAAAACGCCCATATAAAATGCAAGCTGTTCAAGAGCTACTTGAAGATGATCCAGATCGACGAGTGGAATTTTGCGATTTATTGATGACTTGTATTGATCAAAACCAGTTATCTTTAGAGTGGATAGTTTTCTCTGACGAGGCTACTTTTACATTAAATGGGCACGTAAATCGCCAAAATTACGTCGTTACTGGGCTGAAGAGAACCCCCATTGGATGAGGGAACTTCATACTCAGCGCCCACAGAAAACTAATGTGTGGGCCGGAATAATACAAGATAGAATTGTATGACCATTTTTCTTTGATGACACTCTTAATGGAGCAAGATACTTGCGTTTACTCCAGCACGAACTAATACCAGTGCTATGTCATTTATTTCCAAACCCCTTAAACCCTAACTTGACCGACGAGAGGTTATGGTTTCAGCAAGATGGGGCCCCACCACACTATGCTACCATTGTTCGTCAGTATCTGGACAGAATTTTTCCCGGTAGGTGGATTGGGAGGCGAGGTAATATTGAGTGGCCAGCAAGATCTCCAGATCTTACACCACTCGATTTATTTTTGTGGGGACATATTAAAAGTAGGGTTTACATTCAGAAACCCAACAACATAGCAGATCTGCAGGAAAGGATAAGAGAGGAAATCGGAAAAATAACACCGCAAATGTTGCATAATGTAAGGGACGAAACCTACCACAGACTGGGATGCTGCCAACAAGTGAATGGTGCACATTTTGAACAACTGTTACGTTGAAAATAAATTTAATTTTTAAATTGTTTTAATTGTATGCAACCCTACAATAAAAAATTAAAATTTGATCAGTACGTCAGATTCCTCTTTCCACCAGCTTTACAATGAGGGGTCACAAGCCATAGGGTTGCATTTGAAAAAATCATGTCGAGGGTGGTTTCAGCCACCCCTGAAGGGCTATATTTTTCACATTACTTGCAAAATGTAGGTAAATACATTTAAAAGTTGACGTGTCTCGGGAATTTTTTGAAAAATCATTCACCACCCCGCTAGCGAATATATTCCAGTTAAAGTCTCCACCGTGTATAAATGTAAATTTAAAAGGTAGTCACTCTATTGTTAACATAAGACTCCACTTTCATAATTTTACTACGAAATGGCAATTTTGCCATACCCTTGGAAAGTAAACGCGAGAATTTTTTTCGATCTCTCGAGTAATGAGCCGTATTTCGCGATGTGACACAAATTGATTCAAGTACGCTTACATATTTTATACTAATAACGCTAAACCGTATTATCATGTTATTAACAATTTAAATTCGTATATTTCGCTCGCTGTATTTGGTTTTGGAACAGCTAATATTGACTGGTTCTCATTGAACAAATAAATCGTGCTATACTGATCATTATCGGGATTAATCACGAACTGATTATTCTTACCGTAATAATGATAAACTTAATTAAAACCTAAATGCACGGAGAAAATATTTATATGCTCATTGGCTTAAAAGGCAGAAGTTGAAGAATAATAAATTCATCAGTTTTTAGAACCATATACATAAATATTGTATGCATTTTTTTTTTCATGTGGAACAGATAACTGTTCCAGCCATTCCAAATTTGATAATGTTCTTTACATTATAACTGTGCAAAATATATTTTTTAATAGTAGTAATTTTTTATAGATATATTTAGGCAAACCTAAAAAACTATTGATGACATAAACATATAGTTTATACATCGAAGATGTATTTTATGATACTGCGACTGTAATGTGTAGAGTCTATAAGGAAAAAGTGCTATGTAGGGACAAACGCGACTGTAGCCGTCACATAAATACGAGGTGTGTAAATTAAGTAATGAGACTGATTTCTTTAAGTTTTTTTTTTTTCGAATAGAATTACAATTCAGTATTATCTCCTTTAAAATAACTTCCTTGGGAAGCCACAGCGCTGGAGACGGTTCTTCCATTCCTCATAGCACTGCTGAACTCATATACTGGAATGGCCTTCAGCTGGTCGGTTACAGCCGTTTGAATGTTTTCTATGGTCCCAAAATGATGTCCCTTGGGGTGATATCTCAATTTCGGGAAGAGAAAAAATTCATAAGGACTCAAGTTAAGCGAATAACGAGGCTGAGGAGCCACAGGAATGTTTTTACTGGCTAAAAACTCATTTACTGTGTGACAAGGTACATTGTCGTGATGCAACATCCAGTTGTTCTTGACGTTTGGTCTCACACGCATGACCCTTTTTCAAAGTTTTTCAAAAACCTCTCTGTAAAAGTGTTGATTTATTGTTTGGTCTGGAGGCACAAAATCTTTGCGAACAATTCCCAAGCTAACGAAAAAGTAAATCAGCATGCATTTTATTTTCGACTTGCTCATTCTTGTTTTTTTTGGATCTTGGAGAGTTTGAAGTGTGTCATTCCATGCTTTGGCGCTTGGTTTCCGGGTCGTACTCAAACACCCAAGTCTCATCACCAGTACACGTTCCATAAAATGGGGATCATTTTCAATCGATTCCAAAAAATCAAGACGTCTTTCTTTCCTGATGTCCTTTTGTTCCTGCGAAAGGTTTTTTGGAACTATTTTTGCACAGATTTACAGATTCTACATCTACATTTTCATCGGTTCTTGTAGATGAAGGCCTTTCGCTGCATGGTTCATCTTCAATCGACTCTCTTCTTTCTGAGAATGCCTTAATCCACCGAAAAACCTGGGCTCTTAAAAAAACACTGTATCCGTAGGCGTGTTGAAGTTTTATAAAAATATTCGTTGCACTGTGTCCAAGTCTGAAGCAAAACCTGATAGCACACCGTTGCTCAAAATGAATGTCACTCATTTTTAAAACGCACTAGGAAAAACAGGTTTACGAAAACAGTCGCAAAGAACGAACAAATTACTCCAATAAGTTCAAACTTGTACTGATGGCGCATTACATGTTAACCTACCGCCCTTCCAAGTCCCGTCTTCGCAGTGTTGCCAGATCGGGCGCTACGTTGCCAGTCTCATTACTTAATTTACACACCTCGTAGTGTGAAACATAAAAATAAAAAAAGGGTATGCCGTCGAGAACTCAGTTTATGTTCGACTTACTTTTAAGGCTAAGTGCCTGTGATGTACTCCTGAATGTACTCGATAAACAACCATTTCGTGAGTTCTGGAACAAATACGTTCCAGAGACGCCGTTACCAGGTCGCACAACGTTACACAACTATCTACCAACTAAAGTGCTTAAAAAATACACGGCTTTGCTCTAAATGTTATAATACGCGTATTGGGTCCAAGAAAATATACACTAGCTAATTAAATACTAACAAAACGTAATGGTAACACAATTACGAGGGTGGTGTTGGAAGTCCTAGAACAATTTGAACAGTGAACAAAACAAGTGGTGATATTTATGACTGATAGTGTCATCGCGATGCTGTTAGGTCGTATAGTACAATGAAATTGTTCTTAAAATCTCCAAAACGTCTTCGCGAGTTTCATAGCAAATGGCCTGGTATTCCCGAACCACCACAGCCTATTCTTACTCATTAGGGAACATGGTTGAAAGTCGTTTTCATTTCTAGCAAGGAAAAGCTGTAAAAGCAAGTAAAAGATGTTATTTTATAATTCAATCCTACCGAAGCTGCAGCTACAGGTATTAAGGAGAACTAGATCAAATTTCAATATGTGCCAGTTGAAACAGCTTTTAAAACTATTCATAGTAACTATAAAGGTTTCTATGACGCCATACAAAAATTACAGAACAATGCATTGTCGTTAGCGGAGTCACTACAAATAGTGGACGAAGTAAATTCGCTGCTACAAGCTACAGATGACTCAATAAACGAGCCAGGTAAAAATAAGTTCGAAAATGTACTAAAGGAAAACGCCGGTTTTACCAAATTAAGAAACATTTTTTATGGTACCAGATCTTGGAACCTACCAATCACCAGATATTGGGAACGGTTCGCAAAATATTAAATATTTTTTTAATCACCAAATAAATTAAATTTATTTATTCTTGTGGACATTTTCGAAAATTGCGGTCTTGGCTTGAAATATTAAATTAGTTAAGAAAATATTTATTGATCATCTTTAATTAATAGAAAACAATAAGAAAAACATTTTAAAAAAAAGAAAAAAAAGAAAAAAAAGAAAAAATTTTTCCGAATTTTTTTGATTTTTCAGAATCTTATCTCATATTCTTATGAGTTAATTTCGGCAAAAAAAACAGTTCCAAGGTGAAAAAAATTTGCAGGTCCACGAGCTTGGAAAAAAATTTCTAGCCTTATGGACCGGATAGCTTGTTTATTCAGCTTCAATTTGTTTTTTTTTTAAATTTCGATACGACCATTTGTTGCTGAGATATCGAACTTTAAATCAAAAGTACTCTTTTGTCTTTGATCAACGATATCTCAGCAACCAACGATAGCACAGAAAATCTAAGGGCAGTTTTGAAAACTGGAATAAAACTCCTACAAGATTCTATTGCGATTTTTGAGGAGAATATTTTTTTTATCCTTGACATGAATTTGAAACAACAGAAAAAAACGGGTAATTGATGGTTTTTCAGAACATCAACGGCTGAAATTCAAATTTTCATGAAATGACTAATGTTGCGTGTGCCTTTTACAGTTGAATTAACGAACCGTTTTCTTGTTGCAAACGGTCAAACTTTTAAAAATATTAAAGGGTCAGGTTTTTTTGAGCTTAAACATGTCCTAATCATGGCTAAACTGAAAAAAAAATGTTTCGTGGTTAGCCGCAATTTTTTCTGCAAATACCGTTGAAATAAAAAAAAATAAAATAAAAAAAAATCGAAAATTGAAAAAAAATTTTTTAAAGGCCTCCAAAACTTGAAAAAGTTTTTATTTTCACTACCGTCGGCATTAGCATTACCCAAAGCGTACCACGTGGAGGTAGCACGGTCGAATTTACGCTTACTTACAGACGTGTGTGTAAGAAGCCCAAATCGCGTTTCGACCCTGATTCATACTTGCTTAGGAGACAAATCTCTGATCGATTTTCGAACTGAACACCTAAAAAAACGTTTTTTTTTTCAAAATCACCCTTTTTCTTCATTGAAAAAATGTATCCATTTGATTTTATTTTTTCGGTTTCATGCCAAGGCGTCACTTGTCAGAGCCGGAAGTTGCTCGGTTAGTGACTCTTGTTGAAGAGGGATACACCTTGTTGAAGAGGGATACAGACGTGTGTGTAAGAAGCGTAAATCCGATCGTGCAAACTCCACATATTTATTTAAAGTTCGATATCTCAGCAACAAATGGTCGTATCGAAGTTTAAAAAAACGCAAATTGAAGCTCAATAAACAAGCTATCCAGTCCATACCATGGCTAAGTTAGAAAATTGTTTTTTCAAGCTCGTGGAAAAAAAGCAAAAAAATTCGCAAAATTTTTTTTCTCACACTACTTCCTAAAATTGCACGAATCTCCACACGAATCTCACACTACTTCCTAAAATTGCACTTTTTTTATATGTAACTGCACTTTATTTCGATAAGACCATTTTTAACTGAGATACAACATTCTGAAAAATCATTAAAAATTCGGAAATTTTTTTTGGCCCTTTAATTTTTTCCATAGTATATTAGTAATTTGTTTTTATAATGTGATAAGTTACTAAATAAATAAGTTACACAATGACATTATACATATTATAAATATATAAAAAGTTACAGAAGATTCAAGATTAATACTCTCGACAAACGTTTTCCAAATAATTGTAAGTACAGGATGCGCTTTCCACCCCCCTTAAAAAAAGTTCCTCCGTCATTTTTGGAGTTACGAAAATATATTTTTAAAGAGGTGACATTCTTTTTAGGTTTCAGAACATGCTGTCAGAGAAACAAAAATTTGACAGTTGTTTAACTAATAATCTTTTTTTTGAAATGGAATACCCTATTTTTGACAACAAAGAGTAACTATCCGCGGCTTACTATAAATTACGTCATATGTCACTATTATTTATATAATTATAATTAAGTAATTAAGTACTTAATTATTTAAGATACTTGGATTATGTAGGAATTTTGAGGGTTTTCTATTTGAAAAGTTGAAGTTGAAGTCAGGGAACCGATATATTTATCGGCAACAAGTTTTAAAAAGGAAATTAGCTCGTATTGAAGAAACGCCAAATTGTTTTCTACTGTATGGGTTTCTCGAAAAAGGCTTTCTTCCTGTAAGGCCTACTACCTCATTGTTGATTATTCTTGCCCAAACATTTAGCATTATTTCCACGAGGTCAGTGGCTGGCAATTTGAGAGCCAGATGGCCTAATCTTGATGTTACAATAAATTTCTAGTAATAATAAAATTTGCGTCTCATAATTTTCATTTCAAATTTTCTAATGCAAGGCGGTAAGCTTTTATGCAGTCATTATGAATAAAACCAGATTTACCAAAACCAAAATCAAAAATAGAGGATTGCAATTTGAGGAGATTGGTAATGAGACCACCTCTCGAAGACAATTGCTGATTGAAAGGTGATATACGAGGTGTGGCTATTAAATAACCGAACTGATGCTGCTACCAGCGCGCTGCGAGCGTGTCGCGACAAGTTTAAATAAAACTGTGTCTAGTGATAATTTCCCCACTCTGAGCTCGCTGAACAAGCCAGTGGGTCGCTCAGTTTGACTGTAGCAGTCGTTTGAATTAGTGTACGCACCAGTGACGCGTCGAAGAAGTGTTCAGATGGAGCAACGGGAAAACTATTACAGATGCTTATACAATGTTTAAAACGGAAATTTTTATCCCCCAAGAAGTTTTTGATTTTAAACGTTTAAAGAAAACGACCGAAGACTATCCGCGCGCCGGGCGGCCCTCAACATCAAACGGACTGAAAAAATTTGGTAAATCAACCCGCGAAAATCGTTGTCTAAGCATCCGAGGGCTTGCTGAAATAACAGGAATCGACAAAGAATGTGTTCGCCAGATTTTGCATGAATCATTCAACATGCGCAAAATTTGCGCAAAAATGGTGCCAAAACTCCTCATTCCCGAGCAAAAGGAATCAAGAATGAACATTTGCGCTGACATTCTAAACAACATTGACCCTGATCCATTCTTGTTAGACACGGCGACACTGAGGCGGGCAAGATTCGAAAGTGTGGAAGCGGTTAAAGCAAAAGCGACGGAGGTTCTGAACCAGCTGAGACGAAAAAGTTGCTACTGTAATTAGTAACGAATAAAAAGTGTTATGACAGCAGTTCGGTTATTTAATAGTCACACCTCCTATGTAGTCAAAATTTCGTGACATAGGTGATAAAGTAATTAAAATTTGACATGTTCCGATTTTATTGAATATTGAATTAAGTACTTTTGCCGCTCTCTGTATAATTATACCCGTCATCGTTGGGAATATTTTCTCCAATTATTTGGGATCGTTTCCAACCAAGTTTTTGATTTTTTTTACAAGTTTCATTTGAATTTTTGTCGTTATTATGGATATGTATCCAGATTTAATATTCACCCTCAAAAAATCGGTGTGGGTCCCACGTCTCCTTTCGAAAACACGAGGGTTTCAATCGCCCAAATGCCACTACACCCAAAGAAACTCTCTCCTCCCGCCACAAACACCTTCAACAGTTAGCACAGCTCCTGACGACGGCAGTCGTTCAGTACTTGTTTGTTTAACTTTCTCAATTTTAAATTTTACGCCGGCTTTAATCGCCCCGAAAAACAAACAGACTGGCCGCCCGCCGATTTTATTTTACGATTCACATGTTACTTTACGACGATGCCGATGACGAAGGACGTCGCGAGGAGCGTGCGAGACGCCGGCTTTTATTCCGACGCGTCTGGCGGCGGTTCGACGAGCGTCGCGACGCGCTTCGGGGGACCGTGATCTCGAGCACCGCGACGCTGAGTGGTGCCGGACCGACGAAACGGAGCGGATATTCGGTTTTCGCAAAATTCGCGCGGACGACTCGCGCGCGCGCCGGTTTACATCATTTGACAGCGAGGCGATGCACGAGAGTACCTACGCGGAGTGCAACAAGCGAATTTAGGGGGGAAACCACGTCAGGAGGCTTGTTTTTATGCATTTTTTGTGCATTTTTTTTGAAAAAGGAGAAATAATTGGAATTGTTCTAAACAGCGAAGTAATTTTTTTCACACAGGGTGACTGCTGATAAATTGTCCAAATGCTGGGTGGCTATTGTACACCTCAAATGCTACAAAAAAGTTACTCTTGGCCATGGTCCGATTCTCAAGCACAAGGTATTTCAGGATTTGTGTTTTTTTTTTTTCGGAAAAACGTGATTTCTAAAACTAATCATATCTCCTGAACTATTGATCCTACAGCAAGTTTAAAAAACATTGAAAAGCTCATCAAATTTTCTTGAAGGACACATAACCACATTCGGAGGCTTGTTTTTTATGCTTTTTTTTGTAAAGTATTTTGAACCTGAAAAAATAATTGCAATAAATTTCAACTGCGAGGTAATTTTTTTCATACAGGGACTGGTGATAAAGTGTACAAACGCTGGGTGGTGACTGAACACCTCAAATGCTACAAAAAAGTTACTCTTGGCCATGGTCCGAATTTTTTTTCGGAAAAACGTTTTTTAAAACTATAATATTTCCTGAACTATTGACTAACAGTTAAAAAAAGCCATTTTTCTTAGGACACATAACCTTGGGGGTTTTTTTTTTTTATTTAAAAAAAAAAAAAAAAAAAAAAAAAAAAAAAAAAAAAAAAACCCCCGGGGGGGTATTTTTTAAAAAGGGGGGGGGGGAAAAAAAGAGAAAACCGGGGGGGGGGGGAAAAAAACCCCACAAAAAAAAAAAAAGTTTCCCTGAACCATGGGCCGGTTTTCCAAGCATAAAGTATTTCAGGATTTGTTTTTTTCGGAAAAACGTGATTCTCAAGCATAAAGAATTCAGGATTTGTGTTTTTCTCGGAAAAACATGATTTTTCGCCCAAAACTAACCATATCTCTTGAACTATTGGTCCTACGGCAAATTTAAAAAAAAAACATTGAAACGCTCATCAAATTTTCTTGAAGGAAACATATCCACATTAGGAGGCTTGTTTTTATGCTTTTCTTTTGTGAAGTTTTTGGAACCGGAAGAAATAATTGGAAATAATTTAAACTGCGAGGTAATTTTTACATACAGAGTAACCGGTGATAAAGTGTACAAACGCTGGGTGGTGATTGTATACCTTAAATGCAACAAAAAAGTTGCTCTTGACCATGGTCCTGTTTTATTTTTGGAAAAACGTAATTTTTCGCCTAAAACTAACCATATCTCCTGAGCTATTGCTCCTACAGCAAATAAAAAAAAACCTTGAAAAGCTCATCAATTTTTCTTGAAGGAAACGTAACCACATTAGGAGGCTTGTTTTTATACACTTTTTTGTGCATTTCTTGAAAGGGAAGAAATAGTTTGAATTCATTTAAACTGCGAGTTCATTTTTTACATACAGGATGACTGGTGATAAAGCGTACAAACGCTGGGTGGTGATGGTACATCTCAAATACACCAAAAAAGTTGGTCTTGACCATGGTCTAATTTTGAAACATAAGGTATTTCTGGATATGTGGTTTTTTTCGGAAAAACATGATTTTTTGCCTAAAACTAATGATATCTTCTGAACTATTGATCCTACAGCAAATTTAATGAACAATAACACAAAACTCATCAAAGTTTCTTTAAGGACACATAACCACATTAGAAGGCTTGTTTTTATGCTTTTTTGAAAAAAAATTTCAAGAGGAAGAAATAATTGGAATTAATTTAAACTGCGACGTAATTTTTTACGTACAGGGTGACCGGTGATAAAATGTACAAACGCAGGGTGGTGATTGTACATCTCAAAAGAGTTACTCATGACCATAGTCCATTCTCAAGCATGCGGTAGAAATTTCAGTATGTTTTTTTTTTTTTGAAA
Organism: Aromia moschata; assembly: GCA_029963805.1. NCBI lineage: Eukaryota > Metazoa > Arthropoda > Insecta > Coleoptera > Cerambycidae > Aromia > Aromia moschata. Next base: position 87,157 of record JAPWTK010000799.1, on the reverse strand, counting down.
AACGTGATTTTTCGCCTAAAACTAACCTATCTCCTGAACTATTGGTCATGCAGCAAATTAAAAAAACAAAAACATTGAAAAGCTCATCAATTTTTCTTGAAGGAAACGTAACCACATTAGGAGGCTTGTTTTTATACATGTTTTTGTGCATTTCTTTGAAAGGGAAGAAATAGTTTGAATTCATTTAAACTGCTAGTTAATTTTTTAGATACATGATGACTAGTGATAAAGCGTACAAACGCTGGGTGGTGATTGTACATCTCAAATACACCAAAAAAGTTGGTCTTGACCATGGTCTAATTTTGAAGCATAAGGTATTTCTGAATATGTGGTTTTTTCGGAAAAATATGATTTTTTGCCTAAAACTAATGATATCTTCTGAACTATTGATCATACAGCAAATTTAATGAACAATAACACAAAGCTCATCAAACCTTCTTTAAGGACACATACCCACATTAGAAGGCTTGTTTTTATGCTTTTTTGAAAACATTTTTCAAGAGGAAGAAATAATTGGAATTAATTTAAACTGCGACGTATTTTTTTACGTACAAGGTGACCGGTGATAAAATGTACAAACGTAGGGTGGTAATTGTACACCTCAAAAAAAGTTACTCTTGACCATAATCCATTCTCAAGCATGAAGTAGAAATTTCAGGATATGTTTTTTTTTTTCGGGAAAACGTGATTTTTCGCCTAAAACTAACCTATCTCCTGAACTATTGGTCATACATACAACAAATTAAAAAAACAAAAACATTGGAAAGCTCATCAATATTTCTTGAAGGAAACGTAACCACATTAGGAGGCTTGCTTTTATACATGTTTTGTGCATTTCTTTGAAAGGGAAGAAATAGTTTGAATTCATTCAAAGTGCGAGTTATTTTTTTAGATACATGATGACTAGTGATAAAGCGTACAAACGCTGGGTGGTGATTGTACATCTCAAATACACCAAAAATGGTGGTCTTGACCATGATTCGATTTTCAAGCATAAGGTATTTCAGTATTTGTGGTTTTTTCGGGAAAACGTGATTTTTCGCCTAAAAGTAATCATATCTTTTGAACTATTGATCCTACAGCAAATTTAAAACAAAAACACACTGGAAAGCTCATCAAATTTTGTTGAAGTACACATAACCACATTAGGAGGCTTGTTTTTATGCTTTTTTTGTAAATTTTTTTGAAGGGGAAGAAATAATTGCAATTAATTTAAACTGCGAGGTAATTTTCAAGCATAAGATATTTCATAATTTGTGTTTTTTTTTTTTTTGGAAAAACGTAATTGTTCGCCTAAAACTAATTATATCTTCTGAACTATTGATCCTACAGCAAATTTAAAACAATTTAATTCAAACTGCGAGGTAATTTTTTACATACAGGGTGACTGGTATTAAAAGTGTACAAACGCTGGGTGGTGATTATACACCTCAAATGCAACAAAAAAAGTTACTCTTGGCCACGGTTCGATTCTCAAGCATAAGGAGTTATTTCAAGATTTGTGTTTTTTTTCGGAAAAACGTGATTATTCGCCTAAAACTAACCATTTAAAAATTTAAAAAACGGCTTTTTTAAATTAAGGGGGCTTTCCCGCTTTTCGGTTTCAAAAAATCGTTGTTTTTTTTTTGGTTTTGCAGAAGTCGATGTGTTATACATTCAAATTGATTGTCCTGAAATTTTAAAGGGGTCCGCATATTTGATTTTGAGTTACAACCAGATTTGTGAAGACGGTCACGGCGCTTGAATTTTCCATTTTCGGCTCCATTTTCCATGCGCAAGGGTCGCGCAGGGAAAATGGAGGTGAACAGTGTGAAGGAAGTGTTTCAACGATCCGAAGAAAAGCATAATGTAAAATATGCTTAGTATATTGGCAACTGGGACAGTAGGACCTTCAAGGCGATTTTGGATTTGGACCCGTACAACAACGATCCGAAAGTAATGAAAAAGGAATGTTTCGGTCACGTGGATAAAAACGCATGGGAACCAGGCCCCGTAATGCGAAGAAAACAAACAAGGGACTCGGGGGAAGAGGTCCAGGACAACTGACCATCAAAGTAATAGGCGAATTGATAACTTATTACGGTCTGCCCATTCGGCGAAATGCGGATTCAGTGGAGACATTGCATGACACTATCTGACGTGAAGCCAAAATGAGGTCTGGGAGAGTATCCTGTGAGGCAGAAAAGGGTGTCCTGTACGGGCTGGGATTTATGACAACATATAAGTTAAAATATTTCATAGTTATATGAAAAAAAAACGTAAAGAAAACTGTAAACGCGTTTTTCTCAAAACAACGTTTTTGAAATTGGAATGAGAATTTTCTCGGGCACTAATTAACCGATTTTTATGATTTTGCTTTTAAAATGTTCACAAATGATGCCATTAGTGATCAACATAGGATTTTTTTGAATATTGCAAAAATTTCAAATCAATTTCAGAATTTCAACGGAAAATTCTTTTATACAAAAATATAGACTTTCACAAGAATAATTTTTGGGATTTGGTAGCTTTTTTAAATAATTATTAGGCACGAATATTGAAGGCTTAAATATATTAAAATAATGGGAGGCAACATGTGAAAAAAAATTTGATATAGGTATCTTACCGTTATTTGTAGAGGAAATCAGCTCACCTATCCTTATTGTTCACAAAAATGTTAATCGCCTTTTCATTAAAGTCCCGGATTTGTTTTACAAAATTTAATACAATTAATTATTTGGTTTAAAATATGTCTGTTTTTATCCACATTTTCATTGTGACGTCTTATATTTTTACGATAAGCACTATCAAGATGTTGCCTTGTGTCTACCTTGTGTTGCCTTGTGTATACTTGAAATATTTTTTTTCATATTTCGTTATGAAATATTTCGTTATCAAGTTACGTCTCAGAATTTTTTCAATTTTTTTTTCATCGGAGATTTCAAAAAGTTATAAGCTGCTGTTCATAAATCCTTCACCAGAGTCCACTTTTCACGTGCAATGTGCTGGTCGCCAATACCTGGACTGTCGCGGGGCGGTAGGTTAATATGTTGGTTCTTTGTGACTGTTTTCGTAAACCGGTTTTTTTCTAGTGCGTTTTAAAAATGATTGACATTAATTTTGAGCAACGGTATGCTATCAGGTTTTGCTTCAGACTTGGACACAGCGCAACGGATACTTTTTCAAAACCTCTACACGCCTAGGGAGGCAGTGTTTTTTCAAGAGCCCAGGTTTTTTGGTGGTTTTAGGCAATCCCAGAAGGAAGAGAGTCGATTGAAGATGAACCACACAGCGGAAGGCCTGTTCACGAACCGATGAAAATTTCGATAAAATACGGGATCTTGTGCGTTCAGATCGTCGGTTGATGATCAAAGGTAAATTTAAGTCACACTCATATAATTTTTTTACATTATTTTCATGTTAGTTTATTAATTGAAACAACTTCTAGCTACGAATATTAAAAACTGAAAAATTGAGACGCGTTTGAGAAAAAAAATAAATTTCCACTTTTTTTCGTTCATTTTTCGAGAAAAAAAGATACTCAAAATTATTATATTTTCCCAAAATTAGCCTCAATTAACCGGTTCACTTGAAGAACACAAGATTTTTCCTTTCTACCATATTTCAAATGAGCCATGTGTTCTTTAAATCTAGTCAAAATAGATCTTTTTGTTTGTCCAATATACCTTTGATCACAGTCTTTACAACTTATTTCGTATATTCCTGACTTTTCATTATTGTCGATTTTGTCTTTGGGGTTGCCCAAAAGCGTCTGTAGTTTATTTTTGGAATTATAAACCAAACTGATATTAATATTTCTAAAAACTTTATCCAGTTCTCTGGTGAATTTAGGTTCATATGGTAACGAAACAAATTTCGAATTGTCAGTATCTCTACGAAAAGTCGTAGAATTGTACTAGGTTCTCTTAAATCTTATTAACTTATCTATTAAATGGACTGAGTAACCGTTATTCTTAGCTATATTCTTAATTAATTGTTAAGAATAACGGTTGCTCAGTCCATTTAATAGATAAGTTAATAAGGAAGCATAAATTTAAGAGAACCCAGTACAAAATAATTATATCAGTTTGGTTTATAATTCCAAAAATAAACTACAGACGCTTTTGAGCAACCCCAAAGACAAAATCGACAATAACGAAAGTCAGGTATATACGAAATACGTTGTAAAGACTGTGATCAAAAGTATATTGGGCAAACAAAAAGATCTATTTTGACTAGATTTAAAGAACACATGGTGCATTTGAAATATGGCAGAACGGAATAAGTTGCTCAACACGCTTTTGACAACAACCATAGGATAGACCTAAATAATTTAAAATTAATTAGAAATGTAACAAACAGTAGACAGTTGGATGCTTTTGAAAATTTAGAAATCATGAAGTGTAACAGTAGTATGAATGGGGACAATGGTCCGATACTCACCAGTCCACTTTTCGCCCTGATAAACAAAAACAGATGTAATGGTTCAGTGAACCGCGACGGCAGATTAATGCATAAATAGTGCAAGTGTGTAGATTAGAATTTAGTTTTAATCTTCTCCTGAAGATGCCAACTTAGATGGCGGAATGCGCGTCGAGAAAAGTATAGTAATTCGGTGTTTCGTGGGAAACGTTCAGGTTTTTGATTTTATATTAATCATGAGATTAGTTCTGAACTAATACTAAGTTGACACATACGCACAAAATAATTCATTGCCCATTCAAGAACGGTTCATAAATCGAATCGAATATGAAAACGTGAGAATGCTTGACCACAATACGAGATATTGTCCAAAAATAATTTGAGAGTCGTTAGAAATCAGAAAAGAATAATAACAACTTCAATAGAAAAGATGAACCGCCTTAGCAACACATGGAGACTGGCCTTACCAAGGATAAGTGAAAATCATGGTCAATCGAACACGGCAGATGAGCAGCGTAAAGTAACAGAACCAAGGTATTTAACGACGAGAAGAAGACAAAAAAACAACAGTCTCTGGAAAACTTCTGAAGAAGCAGAGAGCATTATCAGCGAAACGTCAAGACAAGTTAGACAACCGCGGCAGAACCCGGAAAAAAACTGCTTCAGCATAAATGTTCTGTTGGAACAAACCTTAAGTTCTAAAGACCACAACGTCGAGCGCTTGGTGCTAATGAAGTCCAACGTATTCCGCGTGATGTAATGACGGATTAAACGTCGCACTCTACGACAATTAATTTCCGATCAGTCAACAGAACGGCGACCCCGTCCGTTGAACGATATCTTAATCGGAAAGCAGCCGATATCTGAGGGTAGAACTCATCACGGGGGTTACGAGACTGAAAATTGGCCGTTTTCAGTCGATTGCGTTCGAGATTAAGAATTTCTCATCTCAGAGTAAGTGCTAAGAATTGATTGTGCTCACGATTAGAGTGGAAATTGAACCTTCAGTGTAGCACCAAACGATAATCCAGACAAGTTTTCCACCGACACACTAACGGAGACATTTGAAAAGTGATACCAATTTTTATTTTAATCATTCCCCGATGACTGCGATGAGGCCGTCGAAATTCACTCGTAAGTACAATATACAGTTTGTCCAAAAGTGGTTATGGTATCTCAGTTATTGTTGGATCACATCCACCAACAGTTACACACAAATATAACATACACACACAGAGCTGGCACTGTAAAACTCTATGATAATTAAAGTATTTACGGTATTTTTTAAGCGCATATTTCTTGCCCTTGTATACCCACTCCACTGACCGTGCGTAGAATGTCGTCCCGAACGAAGCCCCATGCGGGACCCAGAGCACAGTAATACAATTTCTTCGTAAAACAGCGAGCTATTCCGATAATGACAGGTGTCTCTTTAGTTTGCCATCTGCTCTATGTGTAAACGGGTCGACCGCCGCATTGAAAACAATTTTTTGGCGCGAGTGACGAACTCGTGAGTTCGTGTACTGTATTTAAATATTACCTGATTTGGTGTGGATTTCTGCAATAATAGCAGAGTCGTTCAAAAATAATTTTGAAAGTAGGGGTTTCAACCCCCATTTTCCAAAAACGAATGAAGTTAGGGGTTTGATGATTGGCCAAAAATTATTTTCAACAACTAGCAATATAATAAAGGCACCAATGTCAACAAAGACGCCAGTGCATATTTCATATGGAGACCCGGTGAGACCCTTTATAATATTCTACCTTTGTTTAATAATTCTATGTCAAAAAAAAAACGTGCAAAAAAAAGGCTTTTCCAGATGCGTTGAAACCACTTGAGACCCCTTCTGGGGGGAAGAAAAACCAAATTTTTTCATTCTTTGAGCATTGTGAAGCAGTGTGAAGCATTGAGTCCAAAAATACAAACAATACGGTTTTGTAATCTCTAAAGTGTTGCCTATCGACAGGCATCCGTCCAAAAAATGTTAGAAGATCAAACTTCACTTTGACCACCCATGTCCGCGTTTTCAGAGGAAGTGCCAGAAACCATGAATATTTTAGTATTGTGTAATACAAAATTACTTTGAATTACTATTATAGAATAACCCCCACATATTACTCCTGGAACACTGTGTATGTAGTAATCTAAAAATACATATAAAATTAGGTTTTTAAAACTAGGTTAATAAAATTTTAAAACACATTCATAAAATACATGAAAATATATTCCCAATTTTAACACGCATTATATCCACTATAAACAAATAAATTGCTTTATTTATGGATACATTTAGCAGCAACGGCTACTCGACTATATTCTTTTTATGTTTATATAAAATAATTATGGACGTATGTAAGCCCGTCATTATTTTTCCTATAGCACGCTATCAAATTGTTTTTTCAACGTTCGATGAGCTCGCCACATTTACAGAGTGGTGTTTTTTTTCAAGTTCGATTTCCAGTAACTTTTCAACGTAAACGGTAATTTACGGAAAAGGGAGGATGTTAATAAAAAAATATTGTGGCTACCCTTCTTGAGAATATCTACAGGATGTCCGATATCTAATGGTACGCAGTAAAACTGCATTTTTTTTCAAGGGGGCGGATATTGCGACCAAACTTACTTTTTAGAAGCAAGTTTTTTGGAGCATAGATTTTTAATGTGTCAACAACTTTAATGTAGATTGTAGAGGGCGTTCTCTGTGCCATCCTGAGTACGTAAAAACCGGTGTGCTTTTTTTACTCGTTGGAGTGTTTTTCACACTTGAATACTCTCTACCTAGCATCGAAAAAAATGCGTGACACCATGAAAGTTGAGCTTCGGTGAGCTGTAACTTTTCTCCTTCTTTTTTAACCGGAACAGTAGACTGTTAGGTATCGGCCCTTATCTTTGATTACACCGCGACACAAAAAAAAGTCTGAAATGTACATGCGATATATGGTTTTCGAAGTATTTTTTCCGCTGAACACGAATCTAGTATTCTCAGAATATCAGAATTGCTCCATCGGCCTTCAATCTTCAGCAAAATGCTGAAGAATCTTCAGAAACATGAAGATTTTGGGCTTACGAGCCGTGCTTTTCATGTGATACATGGTTTCTGAAGTATTTTTTCCCGCTGAACACGGATCTGATATCAGAATTGCACCATATATATTCAGTTTTCAGCAGAGCTTAAGAACACCGCCATATAAAAAAAATGTTGTCTGAAATGTTCGTGCGGTATATGGTTTCCGAAGCTTTTTTTTCCGGCTGAACACGTATCCGGTGTCAGGATGGCTAAAACAACATAAGCGTTATGCTCCCTGGTGGTCGCTCAACAAACTAACGGCTGGGCCATCATTTATTCAAACATCCATTAAAGTGCCATTGTGTTTTGAAAATTTTCCGTTTATATTTGTGTTATATTCATTAAAAATTATAATATTAGCGTTATTTTGTGAGTATTATAATTAGAATGAATCACTATTGTTGTGTACCTCGCTGTTCGTCCTGGATTAAGAAGGATCCCCAATTAACTTTTCATATGCATATATCCTGAACAAGGAAAGCATCAAGTTTCTCTTATAAATAAATGTGGTCAAAAGGAACGTATAGACAGGCGCAAGGCTTGGATATTAAAACTGAGGATAGGAAAGCCCGTTAGTAAATTTATGAAAATCTGTTCTATTCATTTTGCTGAGGAGGATTACTGTTATCGATGTAAGTTTTAGTAGTTTAAGGTTAATGTAAAGATATTTATAATTATTATTGTCTGTTTCAGTTAAGGGTTCAAAAAACGGAAAATACTGAAAAAACTGCAGTACCTTCAAATCCATGAAGTCATGAATGACCTGCATTCAGAACATGTTCTAAATGTTACATAAATTCGAAGATATTCAATCTAATGTCTGTCATTCTACTTAAAAATGTTTTTAATTAAAATATTGAACAATTTTGTAAAAAAAAAAAACACATGTATACCGATTTATTAAAACTTTTCAAAATAAACCGATCCAACCTAAAAATGTATCTTCCATGGGTATCTTCTATCAGTCTAAAAATCCCTACAAAAAAAGAAAACCACTACAATTATGTCAGCAACTTGTAACAGTAAACCTTGATCACAAAAGGCGTTTTTAGGCAGTAAATAATCAAATACTACACCTAAATAATAAATTAAAGCGACAACTTGAATGTAAAACACATTAAAAGCAATATAAAAACAAACGGCTAATGGCCCAATGATTAGTTCGCAATTTTTCCGCACCGGCGCTGGCATCTTAAATTCTGACGCCTATTGCTCCATGACCCTTCAATCTTCAGCACTTTTCTGAAGACTGAAGATTGGTAGTGCAATTCTGATACCGGATCCGTATTAGGTGGACAAAAATACGGAAACTATTATATATCACACATAAAGTACAGCTCATTATGGAAAATTCTTCATTTTTCTGAAGATTCTTCAGCAAATTAAGGTTGATGGAGCAATTCCGACACCGGATTTTTGTGTGTGGCGGTGTTATCTTGTTGTGGCGGTGTTATCTGATTATTAACAATTTCTATACTTTCGAATGCATCTGACTATTTACTGGCCGTCTATAGGCGTCAGAATTTAAGATGCCAGCGCCAGTGCGGAAAAATTGCGAACTAACGATTGGGCCATTAGCCGTTTGTTTTTACATTGCTTTTAATGTGTTTTATATTCAAGTTGCCGCTTTAATTTACTATTTATGCGTAGTATTTGATTATTTACTGCCTAAAAACACCTTTTATGATCAAGGTTTGCTATTTACAAGTTGCTGGCATAATTGTAGTGTTTTATTTGTTATTTTTAGACTGATAGAATATACCTATGGAAGATACATTTTTAGGTTGGATCGGTTTATTTTGAAAAGTTTTAATAAATAGTTCAAGATATACATGTGTTTTTTTACAAAATTAATACATTAATTGAAAACATTTTTAAGAAGAATGACAGACATTAGATTGAATATCTTCAAATATATGAAATATTTAGACGGCACTGTAATTTCAAAGTGTGTATAAGAGGGTGAACATGTTCTGAATGCAGGCCATTCATGACTTCATGAATTTGAATGAAATATCTTTACATTAACCTTAAACTACTAAAACTTACATCGATAAAAGTAATCCTCCTCAGCAAAATGAAAAGAACAGACTTTCAAAAAACGAAAGGGCTTTCCTATCCTCAATTTTATTAGCCAAGCCTTGCGCCTGTCTATACGTTCCTTTTGACCAAATTTATTTATAAGGGAAACTTGATGCTTCCCTTGTTCAGGATATACATATGTATGTATGTATATGAAAAGTTAATTGGGGTTCCTTCTTAATCCAGGACGAACAGCGAGGTACACAGCAATAGTGATTCATTCTAATTATAATACTCACAAAATAACGCTAATATTATACCTTATTTTTAATGAATACAACACAAATTTAAACGGAACATTTTCAAAACATAATGACACTCAAACGGACGTTTGAATAAACGATAACCCAGTCGTTAGTTTGTTGAGCTACCAAGAGAGCGTAACGTTTATCTTGTTTTACCTATTACATTTCTTATTAGCTTTAAGCCATTAAATACAGGGTGTTTCCTAAGTAATCTGTAAAACTGAAGAAGATGCTCCCTCAAGTGATTCCATGAAGAAAAGTCGAAGATAAACTAGTAACAAAAATTAAAGGATATTAAAAAAATTCCAAATTTTTTGGTGATTTTCAACAAGGGATAACTCGGAGAAAAATGGTCGTTTTTAGCGGGAGCGATTCTCACGTAATCATCCGAAAACCAACAAACAACAATTTTTCCAAATTTTTGCTCGTGTTTAAAATGGTCTGTGGACTTCAAAATTTTGGAGATTTGTTCATCATGCGACCATAAAGCTCTTTTAGACAATTTAATCAGCTTTAATTTGACCTCTTAACGAGGTCCGTACGATGATTGGCCGCGGAGTTATCGTCGATCAAAGCAAAAAAGTCCTTTTCAACATTACAATCAATTACTCGAGAACTAATGATCGTACAGAAAATGGAGGTAGGGTTTTGGAAACTACAAGACATTCTCTATAAGACACAATCGGGGGCGACTGATAAAAAAATTTTTTGAAGCGATAATGTTGGCTGAAAAAAAGTTAAAAATTTGCGAATTTAAGGATATTTGGAAAATTTTGTATAACTTTGGATATAGTGGATGAACGAAGGATATCGTCGGTAATTTTTTAACCTCAAAGTGTCCCCAAAAAACCCTCAAAGTTGCAAAGCATTGCGATTTTTTTTCTTAGTGCCCCGAAGGTTTAAAATGGTTTCGACCAAAAATCACCGTAACAAGCAATTTTTCGGTTTTTATGCATTTTTTCAACTTCAATATGATTTTTTTTTGGCGACAATCCATATTTTTTTTGCTCAAAACATTACTCGTTGGAAAATATCGAAAAAAAAAATTATTTTTATTTTTTTTTTTTGGTTTTTTAAAAATGGCGAAAAAAATGAAATTTTTCGTCATTTCAAAAATCATCTCTAAAATTTCTGAAAAAATTTGAGGGTATTCTTAATTACCTACTAATTCTAAGACATTTTTGTTCTTAGATAATTTTTGCTAAGCTCAATAGATTCCAACAAATTTCGATTTCGACGGCCGTCGAAAGTCAGGTGTCTGACTTTCGACGACAGGGGGGTCGGTGTGAATGTGGCTTGGAGGGGTGCTTGGGTTGTAAAAGGGTGAAAGCGAGTCGTGGCACCACACACCAATTTATTAGGCAGCATTAGGATCGATGGATTGGCCCAAGAGATGTCAAAACATGCAAAACCCTACAAGGGGGTGGCTTAGAGGGATCTGGAAACGGGATGAAGAGATGGGGCAGCCACCAAATACACAGAACTTATCGAGGAGGTTTTAATGTGTACCGGGATGGAGTTTTTACCCTACAGTATTCTTAGTGGATTCTGTAAGTCTCTGAAATCCCGGTTAAACCGGAAGTGAATAAAATTAGCTGACCACGTCAATAAATGCCGATTGATGTCTAAGACGACTTCTAAAATTGCATTATTTTATTTCTGATAACAACAAATTTATGGGGGTAAGCCACAATCACTCTGTATTATATAATGTTAATCTTTCAAGAGTTATCCGTAGTTATTTATCTCATGTATCTCATACACCCCCATCTAATTCAATCTCAATACTTTATCCTCGGTGAATGTCTAGTATTCACTTTGTACGTTATATTTTTTAAGTTTCTCCATAACAACAAGATTACTTTGGAATGCGCAGACATATAAAAGTATGTATACAATTATTTTCAGGTCTTTCGGTTCTATTTTGGCACTGATAAATACAGTTTCAACAAAACCGGTCCATTATTTATAATAAAAAATGTTAAAGATATGTATTTCTGAACTTGATCGACGATTTTTGACTATGTATACTTTGACTTTGTATACTTTTATTTTTCGATAATGTAAATAGTTGAAGATGTAAGTTCATACGTAAAAAAAATTATTGATACCAAATTGAACAAAAATAACTGGCAAGGCGTTGGAATTTTTTCTATGATACTTGTAGTCACCCCACGTAAGAGATAATAATTTTAAATTTGAAACGTTAAATTCGTATAGAATTGTCATGTCAAAGGTCGTGGCAGCTTCTCAAGTGAAGTATGCGAAGTGCTACCTCACCTACTATTCTTAGTGAATATTACACATTTTAAAATTCATATACGAGGTGTGGCTATTAAATAATCGAACTGATATTGCTAACAGCGCGCTGCGAGCGTGTCGCGAAAAGTTTGGACAGAACTGTGTCTGATGATACTTTCCCCACCCTGAGCTCGCTGGACAAGCCAGGGGGGTCGCTCAGTTTGACTGTAGCAGTCGTTTGTATTAGTCTCTGCACCAGTGACACGTCGAAAAAATTTTAAGTGTCCAGATGGAGCAACGGGTTAATCATAAATTTCTTGTTAAACTGAGGAAACTTTTACAGAAGCTTATGCAATGTTTAAAGAAGTGTACGGGAATGACTGTTTATCCCGCACACACGTTTTTGAATGGCTTGAACGAAGATGATCCGCGTCCCGGGCGGCCCTCAACGTCGAAAACGGACGAAAACATTGAAAACATTGGTAATTTAATCCGCGACGATCGTCATCTTAGCATCCGAAGGTTTGCTGAAATAACAGGGTTCGACAAAGAATGTGTTCGCCAGATTTTGCATGAATCGTTCAACATGCGCAAAGTTTGCGCAAAAATGGTGCCAAAACTCCTCACTCCCGAGCAAAAGGAATCAAGAATGAACATTTGCACTGACATTCTAAACAACATTGACACTGATCCAGGCTTGTTAGACACGGTGGATACTTGTGATAAATCGTGGTTTTTTACTTATGACACCGAATCAAAGCGCCAATCCATGCATTGGAAGAGCCCGAACTCGCCAAGGCAAAAAAAAGCCACGATGAGCAAATTCAAATTCAAAGCGTTGATGATCGTCTTTTTTGACATTCGAGGCATTGTTTACATTCACTGGGTCCCTGAGGATCAGACGATCAATCCACATTACTAGATTGAAGTTCTGACGGCCCTTCGTGAGCGTTTGAAAACACGAAGACCCGATTTGGGGAAGACCAAATCATGGGAGATTCACCAAGACAATGCACCGACCCATTCTGCTTTGTATGTGAGGACGGTTTTTGCAAAATACGGCATTACTGTGTTGGAACATCCACCATACTCGCCCGACCTTGCCCCCTGTGACTTTTTTTATTTCCCAAGGTCAAGTCGGCGCTGAAGGGACAATATTTGAAAGTGTGGAAGCGGTTAAAGCAAAAGCGACGGAGATTCTGAACCAGCTGACAGAAGCGGACTTCCAGCACTGCTCTCAACAATGGAAAAGTCGTATGGAGCGGTAACGAATAAAAAGTGTTGACAGCAGTTCGGTTATTTAATTCGGTTATTAACCGCACCTCGTATCTTCTTATGACATCAATTTTTTAAACTTATGACGTGTATTAAAATTACATTTCAGGAAACGCTTTCAGAACAAAAAACGCGACGCGTTTTTATTTGTAAATATAGAAGAAACAAGAGCAAGAACAGCGAAGAGCTGAGCTACAAGCTCTTTTAAACTTGCACTTTATATGCCAGTTGCCATAGTATTGTGACATCACCCATTTGCCTACATCATTTGTATTACCCCCTCCCCCCCCCCACAAGTGAAGACTTTTCGCAGTTTTCTGCATCATCGAACCGCTGGCGCTATTTGTGCTTTTTAAAAATACGCTACACATTTCCTCCAGTTATCGTCTCATCACGGTGTAGAGAGCATTGCTTGTGGGAGTGTGTACATTAAGTAATGTGACTGGCAACGTAGCGCCCGATCTATCAACACTGCGGAGACGGGACTTGGAAGGGCAGTAGGTTAATATAAAATGCACATTCAGAATAAGTTTGAACTTGTTAGAGTCATTTGTTTGTTCTTTGTGACTGTTTTCGTAAACCGCTTTTTCTTAGTGCGTTTTAAAAATGAGTGACATTTTTGAGCAACGGAAGCACGCAGCGGAAGGCTGCGTGCTATTTATTCAAGTTATTTAAATATTCAAGAACCGATGAAAATGTCGATAGAATACGGGCTCTTATGCGTTCAGATCGTATGTTAACGAAAAGAATAATCGGGGAAGAGTAAAATTTGAATCACACCACTCTTCGACAGATTTTGACTGACGAAGTGAGGATGAGAACTTGGGTGTTTGAGTACGACCCGGAAACCAAGCGCCAAAGCATGAAATGGCACACTTCAAGCTCTCCAAGACCCAAAAAAGCAAGAATGAGCAAGTCGAAGATCAAATGCATGCTGATTTGCTTTTTTGATTGCCAGGGAATTGTCCACAAGGTGTTTGTGTCTCCAGGCCAAACAGTACCTAAATCAACACTTTTACAGCGGATTCTTGAAAAACTTCGAAAAAGGGTCATGCATGTGAGACCAAACATCAAGAACAACTGGATGTTGCATCACGACAATGCGCCTTGTCACACAGCCATTTCAGTAAACAAATTGTTAGCCAGTAAAATCATTCCTGTGACACCTCAACCTCCTTATTCGCCTGACTAACTCAAGGAAGTTATTTTGAAGGAGACAATACTGCATTGTATGAAGGTCACTTTCACCTCACCTCATTCGCTGAGTATTGTTCTGTTGTTTCGTTTTTAAAAAAATAAATAATCAAATAAGCAATTACATTTTTTTATAAAAATTCATTTTAAACGTGTTTTTTTTTTGCAAAAAATTCTATATGTAACCATATCAAATTTTTAGTGTACAGTCAAGAGAAAAAGCTGATCTTTCGGATATTAAGAGGAAACCTACGGGTTATCATTTAAAAAATAAAGTTGGTCTCTATAACAACGAAACGCGAAAAGACAAACTGTTGCGTTCTACCTCCTACTACGTTCATTGTGCGTAGTTCGCAGGCAAAGCTATTCTTGGTGTACTGTACGATTATTTAGAATGTTCTATCATGTGGAACGTGTGTATCAAAATTGAAGCACAGTAGATATCTATATATCTACTTCCACTCCACTATGTGAATATGAAAATAATATGTACAAACCTTCAAAATGCCAAATATGAGTTATAAAAACAATTTCTCTAGAATATAAATCTATGTCAAAGATGTAAAAATATAGCCGATAAAACTCCGATAACTATGGTTCTTTGTGCGAAACTCGACGCGGAAATTACTAATATTTTTACAGTTCCGTTTCGGAATAGGCCAACGGAGACCGACATCTCTATAAATAAGGCCCCGTTCCACTAGAACTTCCGACTAGTTGTAGGGCACACCGCAATTTATAGGAGCACGAGAAGAATTTAATAAGAAATCTTTCTCTGATAATGCGGAAATAGTTTTCTCATATCGCAGTTACATACAGAGGGGATGTATTAGAGTAGTAAAGTCTTTCTAAACTCAATGTGAATAAGTATATTTTTAATTCCATTGAGGGCTAACGCCGCCCAATGGCGTCCATGTATCTTTTTATAAATTTGAAAATTGTGAAATTTTTTTTTCATTCAAAAATTGGGATTAAAATTAGCCTCATACAAAACTCTTAATATTTGTAAATTTGTAAAAATGCTCATTTACAGACAATCTGAAAATGTTGTTAATAAACCTAGCTGAGATACACGTCACTGGCGGAAATAAGTAAGGATTCCTAATGTCATAAATCATTTTAACGACGTCGTAAAACATTTTACGACACAATGGACCACATAAATAGCTAACGCATATATATTGGATGCACTAGCTAATGGATTACTGGAAATGGATCTGGCTGAACGACGGCTGGCTGGCTAAACGGACTGGTTGAACGAAACAGCGAAGCCGTTGCCGGGCTCTTCGCCGACAGCGAAGCATTGCCGGATAATCATATTTTCCAGCAATTATAAACGCCTTATTTTAATGCTAACTAATACATTTATATCTATGATTTTTTTTTTAATATTTCCAAACTAGCTTTCTAAGAACTTCACGAACTAACAGTAACAGTTTACTGAAGTATGAAGTATAATTGTATAGTGAGCTTAGCAATTTTAGAAAATATATCTGACAGTCTTGCTTTTTTTTATGTCTTCACATTTACATCAGAAATAGAATAACCTTTCATTGCGACACAGAGGCGTACCTACAACGTTTAAAGAAAAGTTGAAAGATACAAACCGAGTGTGTGGTTCGAAAAGTCTTATCTGATGATATTGCAACAAGAGCATGACTCAGCGACACCTCACCGCGTTTCGAAAGCCTCTCGAGCCTTCAGTGCAGCGAAAGCTTCGAGTTTTTTTAGCCGGCCCATCCATAAGAAAGCCCGAAAATAAGCGTACAGGCTAATAGGGAACATAAGGGCATACCGACGCACAGTAGTTAGAATCGGAAAATCCTGGCCAAAAATCGGTTTTTATATTTTTTGGCCAGAAGTTCGTTATATTGTGTTTTAATTCATGTAGCTTTGTGAAGCAGGGTTTCCTGCGTGTAATACTGAAACGACCGCTACCTAGGTTTTATACCTGCCGTTCTACTTCAGTCGGAAGTTGGCCACCTTCGAGTGCGTAACGGTACGAGGATCGGTCCCGAAATACTCAACGTTCGTGTGTTGTCGAATTTTTGTTACCACAAGGTATATTTCCGACTTAAAAAAAATGGAGGCTACTCTTAAAGGATGTAAAATATTATCTGTGCATTGAAATTCAAATTTTTGTATTTCTCATTATGGAAAATAAATGTTAACTCTGCGCTTATTATACAAACGCGCATGTTAAGGTAGCGAAAGAAAAGTAGGAAAATAGTTTGTATCTACAAGTTCTAACACTAATTCACAATTTAACATGTGGGAAATATTAGTGGAATAAGAAATTCATAAAAATTGGCTGCTTTAAACTGCTTATTTCAGTGAAAAATGCAAAAATAGAAATACGCAAAAAAAAAACCAAAAAAGAAAAAAAAAAAAAAAGGGGAAAAAGAGGGGGAAAAAAGGAAAAACCAAAAAAAAGGGAAAAAAAAAAAAAAAAACAAAAAAAGAAAAGGGGAAGGAAAAAGAGGGGGGGCAAAGGAAAAAAAAAAAAAAAAAAAAAAAACAAAAAAAAAAAGGTACAAAACGAAAAAGTTTTAAAAAAAAAAAAAACACAAAAAAAGAGGAAACCAAAGAAAACGGAGGGGGAAAGAAAAACCAAAAAAATAATTTCTTTTAATAAAAAAATAAAATGTACATATCCTCTAATGCTCTTTTACATGTAATTGTAAAGAAAAAAAAATTATAAGTGAAATTTTGATCCCCTGGGGGACATTTTTTTGGGGCACAGGGGGTAATGGGGTGGTCCAGGGGGTGATTGAGTGGTTGAAATCATTTTGTATTGTCTTGATCAGTTTTAGTGCACCAGAATACCTAGGAATACACATCCATTTGAAATTTTTATAAAAACTTCAATTTTAACCCCTCAGGGGGGTTGTAAAGGGCTGCTAATGGAAAATGGTACAACTAAAATCATTTTTTATTGTCATATTTGGTTTTGGAAAGCCAAAATACATAAGAAAACACATGAATATGAAATTTTTATAAAAACTTCAATTTCAACCCGTAAAGCAGTACTAGCGGAAAATTCAATAATTAAAATCAATTTTTTTAACACGCTTTTATTAGCTTCACCTGTATGTATGTATGTATGTATGTATGTAACGGAATCTTTCAGCGTAATTTTTACCAATTTCCAGTAGTCTGATCAGCTTGAAAATTTGCACAGGGGTCAAGGACTGATGACAATACAATTATTTTATAACTTTGTTCTAATGTCCTGACTAGAATCATCAGGATAAAAAAAACTATTTAGAATAGTTTGCAGGTTAAGTGTATATAATGCATAGAACGACGGTAAATGACATTCTTCTTTGCCGATATAAATAAAGAACGACGGTAAATGACATTCTTCTTTACCGATATAAATAAAAAAAAAAGAATTCTTATCACTAGAGTATATTTAATTAAAATTAATGGTACGATTGTGGTACCATAGATGTCACTACGGAATGTTTCTACATGCATTTTGAATTATTACATTATTAAGTTAAACGTATTACAATGGACCACACTAAGTTTTTTTTGAAATAATTTTAATTTTGCGGAAAAAAATAATAGAAATAGTTAATAAATAACTTTCCGAATTAATTTTAAATCAATAACCTTCAAGATAAATTGTAAATTACATTGAAAAACTTGGAACGGAAACGAAACTGTAATTTAACAGAAATTTTGAATTTAAACATTTTGAAAAAAAAAGAATGAAAAAAATTGTCAAAAAAAAATTTATTTCGAAACAAAAGAAATTTTTTGGAATTCAAAAATTTTTGAAACGATAAATTTTAAATAAGAAAATTTTAAAAAATACAGAATTCCAAATTTAAAATTTATAATTTTGAAAAGAAAAATTTTAAAATTGACATTTTAAAATAAAAAAAAATTCGAAATACAAAATTTTGGATTTTAGAATCATATAATAAAATAAAAATAAAAAACTTAGAAATAAACAAAAATTTGATCAATTAAAAAAAAATCAAATAAAAATTTTCGGAAAAAATTTTCAATTCAAAAATTTGAAAATTTAACAATTTTGGAAAAAAATTTAATTCAAAGAAATTTTAATTTGAAAATTTTGGCAAGAATTTTGAATTTGAAAATTTTGAAGTTTTGAATATCTAAAATTTCGTAAATTAATAAATTAGAAAGTAAAAAACAAGAATGATACAAGAACTTTGAGAATTTTTTTTATATATAATTACTTTTGATATCGTTTTGAGACTAAAAATTAAGAAAATAAATTATAGTTTAAAAAAACTAAAAAAAACACGCTTTAATGGCAAACCGAACTAAAAAAGTAGAAAATAATTTTTTAAGTATCAAGAGCTTGTGTTACAGCAATAGAAAATTCCGACAATCAATTACGACTAATTAATTTGGAATAAGATTAAAATGAAAATTAAATTATTAATAAAATAATTCAATTATAGTAAAAAAAGCGTGGGGTGCTTGATAGTAAATGTTACAATTATTTCAGTAGGAGCTGTTTATAATATTAGTCATTGTGAAAATATAATAAATTGCACCTCACGCTTTTTTTACTATAATTGAATTATTTTATTAATAATTTAATTTTTATTTTAATCTTATTCCAAATTAATTAGTCGTAATTGATTGTTGGAATTTTCTATTGCTGTAACACAAGCTCTTGATACTTAAAAATTATTTTCTACTTTTTAGTTCGGTTTGCCATTAAAGCGTGTTTTTTTTTAGTTTTTTTTAAACTATAATTTTTAATGTCATAATCGGTTTCAGCGCATCAATATACATGTGGGTTTGACCAATTTTTTTTGTTGGGCTGTTTGTATACACTGTCCGCCATAAAGTAGGAACCGTACTGTTTGTATTATTTTCCGATTTCTCCCCAAAAAAATCACCCATTGTTTTTCTACTATTTTTTTTATTAAACTTTATTTTGTTACTGGAATGGGTACTGGAACCTTCGGCGTAGAAACAAAAAAAATGGACGTTTTTCACGAAACACCGAACTACTATACTTTTCTCGACGCGCGTTAAAACTTTCAGTTTTAATCTTCTCCTGAAGATGCCAACATAGTTGGCGAAAAACGTCCAGTTTTTTTTTATTTTGTTAGTATAAAAATGGTTTTAATTACACTTTGACTATCTTAACACAGAACTACTACTTAAAAATAACAAACAATAAATAAATCACTTTAAAAAAAGAACTTAGTATGCAAAATAAAAATTACAACACGAAATTGCAACAATTGTGGATGAAATGCCGTTGAGTGACAGATCCCATTTGGTTTTTCAACAAAACGGAGCGGCAATTCACTCTACTGGTGAAGTCAGGGAATTTCTAAACATCTTGTTCAGAGGAAAATGGATCGGGAGTTTTTCAAAATTTTCTTGGCTACTGCGTTCCCCAGATTTGAACATAATGAACTTCTTCTTTTGGGGATATTGAAAGGAACAAGTGTACAATAGGAGGCCTTTGTGTAAGAGGCCTCCAAATGTGGATTATTTAGAAAATGTTATAAGAGAAATATGTACAAATATTCCTAGGTAGTTCTTACTAAAAGCTGTCAGGGAATTTAACCGCCGAACTGAAAAATGCATGGAAAATGAAGGAAGCCATACAGAGATGTAAGGTTTATGCAGCTTGCGACGGCATTCCATGGATATTACTGATTTTTTGCGTACTTAAAGTAAATATAAGTTCTTTTTTAAAGTGATTTATTTATTGATTGTTATTTTTAAGTAGTAGTTTCGTGTTAAGATTGCCAAATTTTAATTAAAACCATTTTTGTACTAACAAAATATAGTTTAATAAAAAAACAGCTGAAAATAAATGGATGACTTTTTTTGGAAATTGAAAATAATGCAGACAGTACCTTTTTTTTCGATTAAGAATATCAATAATCTTCAAAACCAACGATACCTACAAATAGTATTAGCACAGTATGCATTGCAATGGCAGACTTTATACTGCTTTGAAGCGTTTTAAAGGTTTTCAGATCAGTTAGTTACGGGAGTGATTCAAAAACTTCGAAAATATAAAATTTTTTGGATATCAAAATGTTTTGCTCAAAATCGGAATGTAGGCGTAAAATGTCATTAGGAACATGATTTCTTAGTGACATTTTTCTAATTATTAACAATTTAGGCCGTTTTCTAAAGATTTTTTTTGAAAAATCACTAATTTGACAGGTGCGATATGTTAGCTGTCAACTTTGAATTGGTGCATTTTAAGTTGTTTTGGATGCAAAAGTGATTGTCACCAAAAGTTTTTATCAAACCCTGATATTTAAAAAAAAATTATATGGTTCCAACTTTCTGGCGGACACTGTATATCTCTACCTACTGTTAAAAAAAAGAAGTTAAAAGTCAGCCACGGCGATAAAAATGTAGCAACTTAATTGTTGCTTTATTGTATACTATTAACTATGAAATAATTCATAGATTATACTTAATTACCTTTCAAACTAAACATTGTAACAATTCAAATACTAGAAAGTCTTTGTAAATATTTCTCAAATTGAGAAAACAGGATGTCATTAAAACTTTATGTACCTTAGTCCAAACAAATCTGGCTTCTTTTTTCAGATCGAATTGAAAATATTGTGTAAGATATGAGGATGGTCATTTATTTCAGTATTTTTTTCTATAATCCTAGCTTGGAGATACACCAAATCGTTAATATCAATATGAAAAATTGTGCTTTTAAGATGAGGTCGCATGGAATAATATCGTATGGTCTTGGTGGAAATTGATGATCGACATTTAAGCCATTTAACCCATTAACGCACAAACGTACACAATTTTTCGTCCTTTTTTGAGCGTCAATCTCGAACGGAAATTAATGAATTCACTCAATAAAAACCACTTATCCTAATGTTTTCGGATGTGATCTTTCGATTTCAGAATTATGATTAAATGCTCTAGAAAAAAAAATGGCTGACTTTATGGAGAAAAGTACTGAAAATTTAGGGATTATTTTTTTTAGTCCAAAAAGTACTCTAACCTACTCCGGATTGTGGAGGGAGGTGGAGGCAATAGTTGGAGTTGATGATAGAATTTTTTTTGCCGACCTCAACTAACTAATCTTTTCAAAATGGCGGACATTGCATAAAACCTCTTGAAATAGGAATTTTTCTCTAGTTTTAACGAGAAAAAAATGTTATTGTGAGTTTTTCTTGATCCACAGTCATTTTCCTCAATCAAAACAATACTACAGAATATATTTGACTGAATTTTCAATTTTCAATGATGGCGGATTCAAAATGGCGGCCGGATTTCTCAAGAAATGGCGCGTTTTTCATTATAAAAAGTAAATAGGAGTTTGTAATTATACTTTTCCTATGTCATTTCATGTTTTAGTAACATTTTGAGTTAATCCTGGTGAAAAAAGTCTGAAATCCAAGATGGCGGATTCAATAGGGCGGACATCATTCTTGAAAATTCAAAATTTGCAAACGGAAAAATTACGTAGAATTCGTAACATACGTCATATTTTACGTAGAATTCTGATGGAAAATGTCCTCTCAATCTTTTTCATAAAAATGCGTTCTATCTGAGTAAAAAATTATTTGTCATTCTAACCTCAAAACGAGGTTTTTTTCGGGTGTTGAGGTTCTCATTATGAAATCATGAGAATTATATATTATGCACTTAGGGATGCTCGGGCGCAAACTACTCGCCGGAAGTACACAGCCTACTTGTTTCTCATGGTGCATATACGATTTTTTCTCACACCCACCAGAAAGTACGTTCTACGTAGTATTCTTTGAATAAATATGCGAGGAAGTTCCGGAAAAATTTGTCAATACGCCCAAATTCAAAATATATATTTTCTATTTATATGCGGAGAAGTTCCGAAAAAAAATTTTTTCGATGCGTCTACATCCCTAAGTGCATAATATATAATTCTACCGAAAAAAAGATCTAGTTTTGAGGTTAGAATGACAAATAATTTTTTACTCAGATAGAACGCATTTTTATGAAAAAGATTGAGAGGACATTTTCCATCAGAATTCTACGTAAAATATGACGTATGTTACGAATTCTACGTAATTTTTCCGTTTGCAAATTTTGAATTTTCAAGAATGATGTTCGCCATATTGAATCCGCCATCTTGTATTTCAGACTTTTTTCACCAGCAATAACTCAAAATGTTAATAAAACATGAAATGATATAGGAAAACTATAATTACAAACTCCTATTTACTTTTTTATAATGAAAAACGCGCCATTTCTTGAGAAATCCGGCCGCCATTTTGAATCCGCCATCATTGAAAATTGAAAATTTAGTCAAATATATTTTGTAGTATTGTTTTGATTGAGGAAAATGACTGTGGATCAAGAAAAACTCACAATAACATTTTTTTCTCGTTAAAACTAGAGAAAAAGTCCTATTTCAAGAGGTTTTATGCAATGTCCGCCATTTTGAAAAGATTAGTTAGTTGAGGTCAACAAAAAAAATCCTCAACTCCAGCTATTGCCTCCACCTCCCTCCACAATCCGGAGTAGGTTAGAGTACTTTTTGGACTAAAAAAAAAAATTATATAAAAAAAATAATCCCCAAATTTTCAGTACTTTTCTCCATAAAGTCAACCATATCTTCTTTCTAGAGCATTCATTCACAATTTTGACCCCGGAAATCGAAAGATTACATCCGAAAACATTAGGATAAGTGGTTTTTATTGAGTGAATTTATTAATTTCCCTTCGAGATTGACGCTCCAAAAAGGACGAAAAATTGTGTTCGTTTGGGCGTTAATGGGTTAATCTCTCTCGAAAAATTCTCTCAAAAGTTCACAATTTCGACTGCAGTGTGTAGTTTTTGTAGTTCCATAGCAACAAGCTGGTTAAGAAAAGTTGTTAAACTTTCCCTCCTGTGTCTTTGTCTAATGAAAGCACCGTTAAAAAAGATTGGTAAAAAAAAATTCTTGTTCTACAAATACACTAGTAACAAAAATTAAAGGATATTTAAAAAAATCCAAATTTTTGGGTGATTTTCAACAAGGGGTAACTCATTTCAACACAAGGGGAGAAAAATTGTCGCACAGAAAAAAAAAAAGGAAATTGTAGCCTCAAGTGTTTAGTTTTCAGATCTGGATTTAAAAAATTTTTTTAGCTAGAGCGGTTCTCGTGTAATCACCGAAAACCAACAAAAAACAATTTTTCCAAATTTTTGCTCGTCTTTAAAATGGTCTGTGGACTTCAAAAATTTTTTTTTCACCATGCAACCATAAAGTTCTTTGAGACAATTTAATCAGCTTTAACTTGACCTCTTTCATGTTATCGTCGATCAAAGCAAAAAAGTCCTTTTCAACTATGACAATCAATTACTCGGGAACTAATGATCGTACAGAAAATGGAGGTATGGTTTTGGAAACTGCAAAACATTCTCTATAAGACACGATCGGGGACGATGTATAAAACATTTTTTGAAGCGATAATGTTGGCTCAAAAAAAGTTAAAAACTTTCGAATTTAAGGATATTTGGAACATTTGGTATAACTTTGGATGTAGTGGATAAACGAAGGATATCGTCGGAAATTTTTTTACCTCAAAGTGTCCCCAAAAAACCCTCAAAGTTGCAAAGCACTGCGATTTTTTTTCTTAGTGCCCCGAACCCCGCACCAATCATATGGATATTAGTTCCCGGCCAATTTTTCTGGGGTTGAAATATGTTGTACCTTGAATCCCTCTGAACAAATGTTTTCATGGCACCAAGGTCCAAAAATCAACTCCGAGCGAGTTACGAGCCGTCGAAAGTCAGATATCTGACTTTCCACGAGTCGTCGAAATCGGAATTTTTTTGGAATCTATTGAGTTTAGCAAAAATTATCTAAGAACAAAAAAGTCTTAGAATTAGTCAAAGAATACCCTCAAGAATCCCTTTCAGAATATTTAGAGATGATTTTTGAAATGAAAGGGATTCTTGAGGGTATTCTTTGACTGATTCTAAGACATTTTTGTTCTTAGATAATTTTTGCTAAACTCAGTAGATTCCAAAAAATTCCGATTTCGACGGCTCGTGGAAAGTCAGATATCTGACTTTCGACGGCTCGTAACTCGCTTGGAGTTGATTTTTTGGACCTTGGTGCCATGAAAACTTTTGTTCAGGGGGATTCAAGGTACAACATATTTTAACCCCAGAAAAATTGTCCGGGAACCAAAATCCATATGATTGATGCAGGGTCCTTTATCGTTTCGGCCAAAAATTACCGTAACAAGCAAATTGTCGATTTTTATGCATTTTTTCAACTTCAATATGATTTTTTTTGGCGACAATCCATTTTTTTTTTGCTCAAAAACGTTACTCGTTGGAAAAATAAAAAAAAAAAGTTTTGAAAAAAATAATTTTTCAAAAAAAAAGTTTTTTTTCGATTGTTTCCAACGAGTAATGATTTTGAGCAAAAAAATATAGATTGTCGCCAAAAAAAATCATGTTGAAGTTGAAAAAATGCATAAAAATCGAAAAATTGCTTGTCACGATGATTTTTGGCCGAAACGATAAATTTAAACCTTCGGGGCACTAAGAAAAAAAATCGCAGCGCTTTGCAACTTTGAGGGTTTTTTGGGGACACTTTGATGTTAAAAAAATTACCGACGATATCCTTCGTTCGTCCACCATATCCAAAGTTATACCAAATTTTCCAAATACCCTTAAATTCGCAAATTTTTAACTTTTTTTCAGCCAACATTATCGCTTCAAAAAAAATGTTTTTATCAATCGTCCTCGATTGTGTCTTATAGAGAATGTTTTTCAGTTTCCAAAACCCTACCTCCATTTTCTGTACGATCATTAGTTCCCGAGTAATTGATTGTCAATGTTGAAAAGGACTTTTTTTGCTTTGATCGACGATAACTCCGCGGCAAATCATGGTACGGAGCTCGTTAAGAGATCAAATTAAAGCTGATTAAAACGACTAAAAGAGCTTTATGGTCGCATGATGAAAAAACAATTTGTAAGTCCTCAGACCATTTTAAAGACGAGCAAAAATTTGGAAAAAATTGTTTTTGTTGGTTTTCGAATGATTACGTGAGAACCGCTCCCGTTTTTTTTTTTATTTTCTGTACGACCATTTTTCTCCGAGTTATCCCTTGTTGAAAATCACCCAAAAATTTGGAATTTTTTTAATATCCTTTAATTTTTGTTACTAGTTTAGTACACCAAACACCGATTTTCTGTGGACGTAAAGAGGCTTCGACGAAAAAATATACCTACCGACCTCACTGAAACCCACATTCTCATATTCTGAGAGTTTCCCATTCCTCCCATTCAGATGAAACCAAGCTTCATCTCAAAAAATAATTCGTTAGAACGCTGTTCATTAATATTGTGTAAATACCACTCGCAAAATACCGCCTTACATGGCCTATCAACTTTTAGAAATTTTTTGTGATAAACTGGATGGTATGGGAAGAGGTACAGGTCTTTTTTTAAACAGCATCGCAAGTACTAAGAGATATTTCAGTTAATTACGAAACAACACGAAGAGACAACTCCTGAGCATTTTCCACAATTTGTCGAATGTTTTCTACCAACTCGGTAGTACGTTTTCTTGGTCGGCCACTTCCTTCTTTTCATTCTGCACCTCCTCTTTCTCAAAAAGACATTCACACAACTTCGCACTTTAGACTGGAAGGTACTGTAATCGAACACTATATCATGAAACTCATTGCTAAACTCTTCTAAACAATCTTCCATTGAATACTTCTCCTACTTCACTAATAATTTGCCTTCCACTTTTATACAGTGAGGTCCATAAGTAACGGATAAATTCATTATCTACGTAATTTACAATTTATGAGTAAAATTCTGAAACACGTCAATTTTTAATTCTAGAATGACATTTTTTGAGCATAATTTTATACCTCCCCCTCCAACCCCCTTGGAGTGACAGCTACCCCTTTAAAATATTTAAATGGAACGAGGGTGCGTGTGATAGCTCATTTGAAAGGGTTTTTAATTCTCCATCCAGCAACATATGACTTTTTTTAATTTCTATAATTTTTTTATTGAAAAAAATTACATTTTTAATGTTACTAAGTAAAGAAAAGAACATGAAACAGAACAGAACTGGCCGCCCGTTGCTTCTTAACAATAATGGAGGCGTTGCTGATATTCTTCTAAACCATTTTGTATTGTTTCCGGGGTGATTTGATTAATTTCTTGCCTTATTCTGTCTTTTAAATATTCTACGTTATTTGGTCTGTTGAAATAGACATTCGATTTTAAGTAACCCCATAAAAAATATTCAAGCGGAGTCAAATCGGGAGAACGAGCAGGCCACTCAATTTCACCGCGTCTACCGATCCATCTATTGGGAAAAATTATTTTCAGATAGGCTCTTACTTCCAATGAAAAATGTGGTGTAGCTCCGTCCTGCTGAAACCAAATATTTCTATAAATTTCATTGGGGTCACAGATATTCCTAAATCTGGTAGGAAACGCATTTTAGACGATGAACAGAAATTGGATATATTGTTAGATATTCAAGATAATCCACATAAACCTACAAGACAAGTTGCCGTCGACAATGATGTTAGTAAAACGTCCATATGGCGTCTTCTAAAAAACGAAAAATACCGATCATATAAAAATCATTTGGTTCAGGAACTTAACGACGATGACCCTGATCGCCGATTGGAATTTTGCGAAATCATGGCAAATAGATGCCAAGATAATCCTTTATTTATATAAAAAAAAAAACATTATTTTTTCTGATGAAGCAACATTCGTCTTAAATGGAACAGTCAACAAACAGAACTGTATATACTGGAGTACAGAAAATCCACATTGGATGGTGGAGGCCAATACTCAATATCCTGAGAAGGTGAACGTTAGGACTGGAATTATAAATTCTCAAATTATCGGACCATATTTCTTTGATGGCACATTAACTGGCGCGCGTTACTTGGATTTCTTGCAAAATTTCTTAGTTCCAGAGTTAAGAATGCTTTTCCCAGATGATGACAACCCCAATAAAATTGATAGAAATATTTGGTTTCAGCAGGACGGAGCTACACCACATTTTTCATTGGAAGTAAGAGCCTATCTGAATCAAGTTTTTCCCAATAGATGGATCGGTAAACGCGGTGAAATTGAGTGGTCTGCTCGTTCTCCCGATTTGACCCCGCTTAACTATTTTTTATAGGGTTACCTAAAATTGAAAGTCTACTTCAAGAGACCAAATAACGTAGAAGATTTAAAAGACAGAATAAGGCAAGAAATTAATCAAATCAAAACAATACAAAATGTTTTAGAAGAATTTCAGCAACGCCTCCATTATTGTCAAGAAGCAAAGGGCGCCCAGTTTGAACAGTTTGAGTTATAAAGTTATGCTCAAAAAATGTCATTCTAGAATTAAAAATTGACGTGTTTCAGGATTTTACTCATAAATTGTAAATTACGTAGATAATGAATTTATCCGTTACTTATGGACCTCACTGTATATATGATTCGAATATAAAGGTTTTGTGTTCTTTATCGAAATGTTGTTGTCAACCTTTTGAATGACTGTCACAATTATAAAATAAATAATGGAATTCATTTTTAATGAAAAAGAAAAAGAGGCGTGTGTCACTTGAAATATTTTAGATATGGCAGAAGAATTAATGGAAACTGGATATATTCGATGAGAGCTGCATCTGAAGACTTCACGGAAGTTTTTCCAGACGCAGTTATTCATTTAGACCTTTTTAGCCGATCAGTAAAACGTTTCCTGGATTTATAACTGCAAACTGGAAGCGTCAATCGGAAATAAAGTGGCAAACGCAGAGTAAGTACAGAAGAAAACGTTGATATAGTTAGGCAAGTTATAACGGACAATACAGTAACATCACATCACTTAGCCATCTGAGCTACACAACGTGTCAACGAATTTTTAAAAATGGTTTGGAGCTCCATTCAATCCTATCGTCTGCAATCCACACATTCTCAGAGCAGACTAACATCTAAGACTACATACTAAGACTACAATTTTGCCATCTACGCCAGTCAATAGAGCTCGAAAAGGGGTGAGTTTATGACACGATTGATACCTGAAATCCGACTACGGGGTACTTTTAAGTTCAGTCCTTAGATGAAAACGTATATGAAGTGGACTAGGAAATAGTTGCACTTTTTTTTAATAACAAATTAGTGAAAAAAAATGGAGTTTTTTCAGTTTTTTGCTTATAGAAGAAAATCTATTGAAGCAATTACATCGCATCCAATAGGAAAGTTGTAGATAATTCAAAAACCTTTAAAATTCCTAATAAATTCGTAATTCGAGTATTTTTGCATTAGAAGAGTCAATATTGTGGGAAAATGGAGGTAATATCACGAAGAATGAGCGTGAAAAACTGGATTATGTCCGATGAATAGTTTTTTGCACAATAGTCGAATAAAGTTTTTTACATCGTATTTTGAATATTCCATAACACGTCGAGCGATAGATTAAATAACATTTTCTCGACGGATTCGGAAACTACAGAGTGTAAACTACAATTTCTTTGTTTCATTTAAATGCCATTAAATTGGTGTAAAACGCCTCTGAACACCGCGCGAAATTTGCTGGTCAGCGCGCCGCCGAACATTTTGCGCGGTGTTCAGAGGCGTTTTGCACCAATTTAATGGCATTTAAATGAAACAAAGTAAATGGACGAATTGTAGTTTACACTCTGTAGTTTCCGAATCCGTCGAGAAAATGTTATTTAATCTATCGTTCGACGTGTTATGGAATATTCAAAATACGATGTAAAAAACTTTATTCGACTATTGTGCAAAAACTATTCATCGGCCATAATCCAGTTTTTTGCACGCTCATTCTTCGTGATATTACTTACATTTTCTCACAAGATTGACTCTTCTAATCCAAAATACTCGAATTACGAATTTATTAAGAAAAGGTAATTTTTTGCGTTTTTTCAGAGTTTTCTCAGCGAAAAATGTACCGATTGACTTGATTTTAAAGGTTTTTGAATTATCTACAACTTTCCTATTGGATGCGATGTGATTGCTTCAATAGCTTTTCTTCTATAAGCAAAAAACTGAAAAAAACTTTTTTTTCACTAATTTGTTATTAAAAAAAAAGTGCAACTATTTCCTAGTCCAATTCATATACGTTTTCATCTAAGGATTGAACTTAAAAGTATCCCGTAGTCGGATTTCAGGTATCAATCGTGTCATGTCAAAAAGCTCTATTGACTGGCCTAACCGGTTTATTAACCATTTTAACAGTAACAATGCAGTCCTTGATTTTTTTAATGATAAGATGAGGCTTGGTTCCATCTTTCGGGCAATGTTAACTCTCAGAATATGAGACTTTGGAGTGCAGACTTTTTGAAAATTTTTTCGCAAACTTTGCTGACGATTTTTTCACTATAAATCCTTTCTGTAAGAGGTGTATAGTCATCACCTAAAAAGTGAAGTGGGTCCCATGCGTCGTTTTCAAGATATGGCTAACTGAAATATCACACACCGCCACTGGTGCAGACAACCCTTAGTTTTGTACTGAAACTCCACTACACCCACACGAAATTGAAGTGTGGGCAGCTGTGAGCAGAAGGAGGATTGTTGGACCTATTTTTTTAACGGAACACTGAATGTAGAAAGCTGCCGTTATGCCGTTATACTATGAATACTGCAATAAGTTAGTGACAGTTAAAACAAATCTATCTATATACGTAATATTAAGAATAGAAATAGTATTTTTTTGCTCGGCCAATTTAGATGACGTTTTTTTTTTTGAATAGCTCGTTATAAATTGAAACACACTGTGTATATATTTCTTATTAGGGATTTTACGTGAAACAGTGGCTTGAACAGGAAGGCACTAATAGAACTTGGACCACCCTGTAGAGGACATGACGGTCAGATAAAACGATTTAAAAATATATATATATAAAACTAAGGCTAAATCATTTATAAATTTAATTTACGAAATTTAATGCCTTCTCCTATTTCTTTTCTTGACAAGCATGCAATAAGGTCTTGGCAATTTTCTGAGCGTCGACTTTTCATTTCAACAATATACTCTACCTTCTAGTTTGTTGCGGTCGTTTTTTTATTTTTTAATCAAAAATATGACGTAAATGCAATAAATAAATA
This sequence comes from Aromia moschata, assembly GCA_029963805.1. Taxonomy (NCBI): domain Eukaryota; kingdom Metazoa; phylum Arthropoda; class Insecta; order Coleoptera; family Cerambycidae; genus Aromia; species Aromia moschata. Next base: position 56,574 of record JAPWTK010000799.1, on the reverse strand, counting down.
CGACTTGCAGTTTTTATTTGAAAGAGAACGGCTGAAGTTTTAGTTACGTACGCTCTTAAACGAATCAACATAACTTTATTGGGTAAAGTTTGCTGGCGTTTGCCGCTAAACTTTCCAAACCAACCGAAAATAATTGCAGGAAAGTGTATCAGTAAACTTCGTTTTGCTTTACAGCAATCTGAGGGTTCCCCGAATACCGGTTAGTAAAATAGAAGCACGCCCCATTGAAAGCGCCAGTTACTATTTATGTAGTTACTTCCACATCAACTTAATGGAGTGGAAGTATAGTATTTACGAAAATAAATATATACAGTACCATCCATAAAGTTTGCATCATATGGAAAAATTGTGTTTGCATTTAAGAAATTCTTTTGACCTTCTGTTGTTTGGGCATGTCTTTAAAGTAAAATAGTGCCCATCAAACCTAGTAAAAAGTTCATAATATACGAGCATACGAAAATTTGAAATCGATCCGAGAGTAAACTACCCGTATTTTCAACCCTAGAGAAAAATGTTATAATGAAAAGTTATTCCTTGATTGCTTGATTGCGTATGGGGTAGGTGCATGCCCTGTGCACTTAAGCGATGCTTTCCATTCCATTAGTCCTGTTTCCTTAAGAAATTTAAGGACAGTTTCTAATGGAGCGTCTGTCACTTCTTTTGGTTCTATTGTTATAGCCCCAAAGTTCGAATACCTGGCAGCTGCCAGCGCCGGGCATTCGCCTAATATGTGGAGGGAGGTTTCTTCCTCCTCTCCGCACCTTCTGCAATCGGGATCATTTTTCACCCCGATTGTCGTAAGATGTCGCATGAGTGGACAGACTTTTTTTTTCAAAAATTTTCCCCAAAATCTAATTTGGGTCGAAAGCCTTAGCCTTAGCTCTAAAATTTTTCCTTTTTAAGATATCTACCCGCTTGAGGCGGCATTTTGAAGAGGAAAGATGGCAGTTTTAATGTAAGCATCAAAAATTCGATCAGTCAATACCTCCGAATAATGGCAGCGTGTTAAAATTACGTGTTTTTTACTTATTTTTGTGAATTTTAATCGACTCTAGCGTCTTGACTGTTTAGAGTAAGCAGTTACTCAGGAATTAAGTGTAGATACATATCATAGACGAAATACAGCCACGAGTCGACCTGAGCAGCCCACTCCTTTCGTTCCCTCACAGTTTCGAAATTTTAAAGAATCGCATTATTCAGGTTATAAAAAATCTTATAAATTCTCATCAGTCATCGTAATCGGACTCTATAAAAAATCTACCACCATCTTCAAGAATATCTTCGATATCATCCATATCCTCGTTATTATTTACTAATTCCATGACAACTGACGACTGGCGTGTTTTTTTTACAGCACTTTTTGATTTTTTTGTTTCGCACTGTATTTGCACCCATTGTACAGGTATACTGAGGCACCAAAAATTAAATATTTGAAATGGAAAAATTTACAAGAACTATTAGAGTTTGTACCACCTGTTTACCATAGTTTTTATACAGAGTTATCCCATGCAGATGTAACTTCCTTTCACTGCATCTGCATGGGCTAGTAGGTCCCAATTTCCCAACACCCAAAAACTTGAAAATTCTCAATGCATCTGCTTCCTCAATTTCACTACACCTATACCGATAACTATGGAGTAAATAAACTAGTAAATACACTTTTTCTCTTCTTTAGGTTGATTCTTAAATCCTAACTAGGCCTTTCCACTGTTTCTCAACTTCTTTCTTATTTCTTTTCTATATGTATCAGGTTTTCTTATCCTCTTTTTTTCCTTTAACTATATTAACTTCAACATTCTCTTTATTAGAAACGTCACTTTCAGTTTCACTAGTGCTTTCATCGGGAGAATATGTTTTATCTAGGTCTGAGTCTTCAAAATCAGAGAATTCTGAAAAAGTGAGGTTATTTTAAAATAAACGTAAACAAAATACAAGAATCCAAATACATTTTAAAATTGTATTTACCTTCCTCCATTTTATTTGAATTAATAGAAATGTTTTCACTTTAAAATCTGTTCTTATAGGCCTTATTGTAATTATACCACACACGTATCGTGTACGCAAATAAATAGAATGGTGTTCACTCTCTTAATAGAAAAATGGTACAAGTACACTTGTACCACTTTTCTTCTATAAAGAACATCACATTTTAGAATAGCTTTTGTTACTATGTAATAGATGCCGCTAAAATGTAAATTTACCACTTATACCATTTTTCCTCTCAACAGATTTTTACTTTAACTATCCCTTTTTACAGTTAACTCAAATAATCCAAAATTGTCACTTGTACCACTTTTCCACTGACCCCCTAAATTGAATTATTTGTTGCCCGTTTACATTGTTTTGAACAATAACAATATTTTCTTGGAGAAGAGTCTCCAGAAAATACGATTTTAATGATGAGCGATTTCGTTCGAATTGTGGTATGAGAGTAAGTTGAAAAAATGTCAGGAACCGCTTTTACATCATACTGCGCTGAAATTTCATATTGGAGCTAATATTGTCTAACAACTGACGGTCAAAAGAATTTCTTAAATGCACACATTTTTTTTCTCATATGCTGCAAACTTTATGGATGGCACTGTACATTTTCACAGTCTTATGGTCTGATCAGTTAATCGGCCTTAAGCGGGAGTAAAAGTACCCTGGATTTACAAACATTTTTAAAAAATATTTCATGATTACTGTAGGCACCACCTACATACATATGTATGCACCTACTCACATACATTCTACTACGTGGATATGAAAGTAAAATATCACTAGTAGTCGTTCAGTCTTATTTTAATTGGCAGCACAAAATGTTTGACATGTAAAAGCAATGAAAATAATAAACACAATTAACTATTTTAAAAAATTAAAGACAAATTACGCCGTTCCCACACCGCGTCCGATAAAAATAATACCGGCTTTTTGTGCTCCTCAAAATAGAACCCCCATTGTAAAACAAGACGTTTTATTATACCTGCTGACATTTGGAAGCAACAAAGAGCTAACATTCCACGCAATTTTCCAAAGGCGATCCCGCTTAATGTATATACAAATACAGTCCAGTAGGCAGGGAGCTAAAATCGTCAAAAAGTGTTCTTGAAACATATAGGGCTAGTTTTGACGGTTTCCTATGTATTTTTTTGCGTAGAACACAATGCGCGGAGTCGGTAGAGCTGAAACCGTCCGCTAATTTTTTAAATTAACAATTTGTGAAAAAAAAAAAACGTCTTTTTCTCACATTTCCGCTTATATCTCCGTTCCTTGGCATATTTTATATAGCATATGCATTTAAGAAGTTGTAGCCTATTGAATTTCCAAAATGTTAAGCCCAGCCCGAAGTCTCCAAGTGCTATTGTTAACTTTCAAATGACTGCTGAAGTTGAAAAAGTGCTTTTTTTCACCATTTTTTTACTTCGAAAGTAGGGCGACTATGATCATGAAATTTGTTGGAGGGACTGCTATTTGTAGTATGAAGTTACGTCAAAAAAAGGTAGTCGCGTAGAAAACGTTATAAAACTGGGCCAAATTAATATTTTTTAAAATCTCAAAAAGTCTCACAAACTTATTTATGTTTTTTCTAGCCCAACCCGGTCAATATCGTACAATAAACAAAGAAATGGCGTCATCATTAATTAAAGCTTGTAAAAAAATTCGATCGTTATTTACTAGAAAAGTTGTAACTTCATACTACAAATAGCAGTTCCTCCAAAAAATTTCATGATCATACGAGTAGTCGCCCTACTTTCGAAGTAAAAAAATACTAAAAAAAAAAAAGCACTTTTCCAACTTCAGCAGTCATTTGTTAACAATAGCACTTGGAGACTTGAGGGTTGAACTTAAAATTTTGGAAATTCAATAGGCTACAACTTCTTAAATGCATATGCTATATAAAATATGCCAAGGAACGGAGATATAAGCGAAATTTTGAAAAAAGACGTTTTTTTAATTCAAAAAATTAGCGAACAGTTTCAGCTCTACGCACAACGCGGATTGTGTTCTATGCAAAAAAATACATAGGAAACCGTCAAAACTAGCCCTATATGTTTCAAGATCACATAAAAGTCTCTGCCTACTGGACTAATATACACAGTAACCGACTGACAATGAGCGACCACTTTCAACAAACTTATTTTTTATGCATACCTACCTAGTTCACTGAAGCTGCTAACTGACATGGACTGGTCACTATTATTAATACACATTTATTTTCACTGAACTGAGTTTACACGAGACTCGGAGTTAAAGTTGATAATAAATTATTAATATGTTATTTAATTAATTTATTTAAGTTAAATATTTACCTTTTGCGTCAGCGGAAACTGCATTCTGGCTTCTTAACTTGTTGGAAACTTTATAGCAGGATATTTGATTGCTGCTTAAAGTTGGTTCACTGTTTAAATCAAAGTTGTTACTAAAAAAAACCGACGTGTAAAAAATAATCTTATATTGAATAGTATGGAAGCAACTGTGTATGGAATTTCCACCTACAGTTGCTTTCAGATCCCTGTAGCTGTGGTGCTAATTGTAGTGAATAGAGTTGGCCGAAATATGCCACAGGACATAGGCCCACGCATTCTAATATAGGGTAAAGTCGGGGTAGTTGGTGAACAAAATTTTAAACAACTATATTGTATTATTTACTAAAAATATAGACAAATGATATGAAATACACTACCCACAAAAATTAAGAGAGCAAACAATTTTAATTTTTCCCTAATTTTTGACGGGCTGTATCTAAGGGGAAAATGGTTGTATCGCGAAATTAAAAGAAGCGTTTTGAAGCTCCAAGACTCTAGTTTTCAGATCTGTAGACCAACATGTTTTAGAAGCCACGGTTTTAACGCAATCCGAAGAAATAGCGCGAAAAAAAAAATTCAAATTTTCAGCCTTTTTTTTTTCTCGGAAAATTGTTTTTCGGTTAAACTACCATATAGATCAGATATCCTGTTTATTCAGCTTCAATTTCCCTTTTTTTATTGTTTGTTAAGTCCATTTGTCGCGGAGATATCCGAAATTGAACGAAAAAGGACCCTTTTGTCTTCAACCATCGATATCTTAGCAACCGATGATCGTACAGCAAATTGAAGAGCAGTTTCGGAAACTGGAATAAAGCCCTTATAAAATCATGTCAAGACATTTAAATAAAAAAAATTTCTACCCATTGACTTGAAAAAAAGTTGAAAAAAAAGTTATTTTCTCTTGTTTTGGTAAATCGATCTGCATAAAAATGGAAAAATCAGAAATGGCAAAAAAATGTGTGTCTGTGTGTTTTGTATTTTGAGCCCAATAAGCGTCATTTGCGGGAACTTTTGATTTACTTCTTCAATTTGAAGAAATCTGCAGCTGAGGCGTATCGATTGCTTGTAGAAGCATATGGTGGGGCTACCTTAAGTAACAGAAGTTGTCGTGAGTGGTTTCAAAAGTTTAAGAACGGTGAATTTGACATCGAAGGCAAAGAACGTAGCGGAAGGCCGAAAGTGTACGAAGACGCGGAATTGGAAGCATTATTGGATCAAGATTCGTGCCAAACGCAAGACGAACTTGCACTTACATTAGGAGTGACTCTACAAGCAATTTCACATCGGTTGAAATCATTGGGAATGATTCAAAAACAAGGAAATCGGGTTCCATATGAACTGACGCCGAGAAACGTTGAACGCCAATTTTTCACATGTGAAATGCTGTTTGCCAGGCATAAACGAAAGGGTTTTCTGCACCGTATAGTCACTGGTAATGAAAAAAGGATCCACTATGATAATCCAAAAAGGAAGAAATCATGGGGACCACCTACCTGGCCATGCTTCAACATCTACAGCTAAGCCAAATATTCATGGAAAAAAACTCTTATTGTGTATTTGGTGGGATCAGCTTGGTGTCGTGTATTATGAGTTGCTAAAACCGAAGGAAACCGTTACTGGAGCTGTCTACCGTACACAATTGATGAGATTGAGTCGAGCACGCAAGAAAAAGCGCGCCCACTACTATTGTTGCGGCGGTCAAAATCTATTTGGAAACACTGAATTGGGAAGTTTTATCCCACCCGCCGTATTCACCAGACATTGCCCCTTTACCTACAATACCGTTGACCGCATCCTACACAGGTTGTATCACCTTCTTCGGACTCCTTACACTTACTATTAGTTCAGGATCAACAAATTCAAGTCGACCAATTTTTACTGACATGTTCATTCGTCTTATTAAAATTGTGTTTCATCTTTAACTTTTCGGCCTACCTAAAAGCCATGTGAACGAACCTTTCTTGTTGGTGTAAAACCATGGTCTTTGTAATTTTCGTATATACAACACCATTTTTTCTGATTGTCTTTCTTCAAAATAGAAGATGGACCAAGCGATGTTTTTTAATATGTGTTCTTTACTATTCTTCGCTTTAAAATTAACCATGGATACTTGTGTATTTTTGATGCTTCATTTATGCTTAACCACTGACGTGTACATCTTTTATAGCATTTTTCAACAACTCCTCGGTCAATTTCCCTATTTTGGAACATCTTTTTAATTTATAAAACATCAGTATTATAATCTGTAATAAAACTAATATTTTTCTGGTATCATCATCTATCCCTTTATTTTGTTCTCCATATATGACGGGGAGAAATGGTGAACCCAAAAACAAACAACCACTTACTTTTGAAATGAATTAAATGAGTTTAGAAATATAGTAAGACCCTAGGCTACCAGCTAATATTAAAAACATTAACAAAATATTAAATTTAGGTAACACTAGGTTAACGTTGGTAACGTTGTGCTGCCTGATAAAGGCATTTCTGGAACATATTTATTCCAGAACTCACGAAATGGTCATTTACCTACTACATTCAGGAGTACATCGCCTTAAAAGTAAGTCGAACATAAACTGAGTTCTCAAGGACATACTCCTTTTTTGTTTTTATATTTCACACTATTTATGTGAGAGCTACAATCGCGTTTGTCTCTACCCAATAATGTTTCTTAGTCGTGTGCACGTGTGACATACTAAGGTAATACTGACGCCGACGACATAAACGCCTCGAACACACTAATAATAATGCTAGAGTCTCTACTTCCACATACAATTTCTCCACATTTAATTACACTAAACCGCTAGGAAATTAGGTTATAAGAGTGCAATGTTAGGATATACAACATGGATGAGGAAGCAATAATTACAATTTAAAAGAATATTACATAGTGGTATAATAAATTATAAATTAACATACCTACAATATAACTTGTTTGGAATGTTGTATTGTATACATTTGTTTTACATCCTTGACCTTAATCAATTGACCTTCTTGTCCTCCCTAACATCCTTGTCCTCAGTAACCTCCCACTTCACCTTGGCTTGCTTTTGTGTCGTTAACCTCTTTAGTTTCTCTACGCCCAGTTGTGCCGTTAACCTCTTTATATTGCCCGTGCTCTCCCTTTGTTGTCTTTATCCCCCATTAATGTCAATTTATCCTCCTTAATCTCTTCGTGTTCTCCACCTCTTTTTGCTCAGCTTGCCCTCTTTAACCTCCTCTTATCATCTTAACTCGCTATTGTTGGGCCTGGAACCTCCTTCACCTCCTTTTGTCATTCTTAATCTCCTTTTATGATCCTGAATCTCCTTAGGGGGCGTTCAAGTACTACATAACGCAATTTGGAGGGAGGGGTCTTGTAAAACGTTACGATGCGTTACAGGGGCGGGAGGGAGGTTTCTAACAACGCGTTACGTAACATTGTTTTTTATTTAAATAAAAAACTAGGGAATTAAAATCTCCCAAGTTGACAACCCTTTTCGTTTATGTTTTACGGGGAATCCCTCGATTGTATCCGATTGATTGTATTGCTTTGCCAAAGATTAAAATAAAAATGTTATTTTATTTTAAGAGCTTATTAGTAAAAAAAGCTAAAATAGGAGAATGCATGAGAGGAACAATGGTGTAAGTGTGAGTGTAAGTGTAAGATTAGTAGTAAAAGTTTATTAGGACAAATTTGATCCCATTTTAACATATTTTTAACTTAAGCAAATTTTTATTACATTGTGTGTGATTGATTGTTGATTAAATAACATTGATTGTTTATTAAATAACAATATGAATAAATAAAATAAACAACGTACGCATGTATTGCGAGTTATAAATATCTTGTTTTATTTATTATTACCGCAAACGCGATTAAAACGATAACAAAGGTATTTTAGCGACTTTCCGGTACTTTGCGCAACATAATTGTGACTTTTAGGTAAAAATGGTTACTTGGTTGTTACGTAACGTTTAGGGAGGGTACATAAAAACGTTACGGCGCGTTACATGATTGGGAGGGGAGGGTCAAAAATCTTCAAAAATTTCGTTACGTAATACTTGAACGCCCCCTTACTGACCCTAACCTCTTTTTTGTTATTTTGTCCTCCTTTTTGTTCTTATCTTCATTGACCCCCTTTTGACTTTTTTTCTCCCTTAACCTTCTAATCCTTTTGACCCCCCTTTATCCTCCTTGTCCCAATAACCTTCTCGACCTCCATTTGTCCTCTTTCCTCTCCTTAACTATTTGTATATATGTGGGGAATTTGGTGACCTTTTTTCTCTGTTAGTTTTTTGGTTTTCACTATGGTAATTTTTAAAGTGTGTTGTCCTGAAAATAGTGTTTTGTTTTTTTCTTTGTACATTTGCTACATATGTATATTTGCTACATATGTGTAGCTAGTATCGCCAGTGTTCGTAATTTACCACCTTACGTGACAGCAATAACAACATTGATTGAGCCCTGATGAGGGAGAAACAAAACTCCGAAACGTTGGCAAAAATCGAATAGTTTGTTATTTATTCCTGGACCTAATCCAACTAACCGAAAAATTAACTATTTGTTTTTGTTATGTTGGACCAAGTCACCTTCCTGTCACTCTTCCGCCTTGAACAATTTGCCTCTTTGATCTCCTTTACTTTAACCAATTTGATTAATCTAAGAAATTTGATCTTTTATGGACCTTTGTGTTTCTGCCTCCATTACTATTTGAATGAGGAAGTAAACAGAGGCCCAAAATGTTGAATTCTTGTACCTCAAAAACCAATGAAACAACAAGTCAGATGAATATATTTCTTAATACACATTAAAATACAACCCCCCTCCGTGGGACAACAAATAAAACAACGAGCCAAATGAAAATGAATTCATGATTAGGGTCATACACAGAGTGGCCTCTGTAAACTGCGCACCGTATGGAAAAATTTGTATTAACATTTTTTTAATAGTAACTTTGGGGTTAACTCATGCTCAGATTTTCTCGAAATTTAGAGATCTGTAAAAGTTATGGTAATTTGAATTTTTATTTCATCCCAACATTTCTTCTTTGAGATTTCACTATAATTATATCCTCAAACACAATGAAAATGTTTGCAAAAAACACAACAATACAAATATCCACTTTATCCACAAGTTGTATATCCACTCAAAATTGCAAATATTGCAAATAAGTCGTCTGCAAGATCTTTTGGAGAAGCAGACATTTTTAGAAAAAAAATCACAAGGCAGCCTTTTCTTTTTTATTGTACACTAAAAATTTGATATGTTTACATAAAGAAAATTTTGCAAAAAAAAAACACATTTAAAGTTAATTTTTGTAAAATAATGTAATTATAGAATTCAGGCTTTCACGGCTGTTGTCCAATGGTGAAGTTGTTGCTGTTGTCCAATTTCTTCCGTGTTTTGCCGCGGTCAAGCAATAATGTAATTGCTTACTTAATTGTTAATTCTTTAACATTGAAACAACAAAACAATAGTTAGCAATGAGGTGTTGAAAGTTACCTCCATTTTTCACTAAACAATGCACAAGCCAGTCCGGAAACTCTCCAATAACATTTATAAAGAGTTAACTTTAAACGTGTTTTTTTCGAAAAAAATTTTATACAACCATATCAAATTTTTCATGTATAGTAAAGAGAAAAGGCTGTTCTTCCAGATATTGATAGAAAACTTACGGGTTGTCATTTAAAAAAAAATGGTTTCTATAACAAACTCAAAAAGACTAAATTATTTCATGTTGGCAAAAACATAATTTATTAACATATTTAAACAGGCATTATTTATATACTTCTTTGCCATGCTGTATAATTGACAGTACCTAGCAGCTTTGTTCCGCTAGACCTCTGAGTGCTTACGTCACAGGATATTACATCAGAGCATCCAGGCCTTCTTCCTCGACAGTAACGACTTGGGGCTTGTGTTTCCTTCAACTCAGGAATACGGGTTTCGCATGTTCTTATACAGAACATACGGTATACGGTATCTTGGTCATATCTTAGGTCGTGTCTTAGGTGATATTAACCCATCGGAACATGTCAGTTTGTCATTCATGAAAAATCGTGAAAAACTGTTCTGATCTCAATCTACAATGTTCACTACCGCAATGAGTCGGATTTACGTTATACCCAAAAGCGACTAAATGGGAATGGAATGGAAGTTGGTGTTCGGTGGAGCATTTCGCGAGATTTGTTGTTTGTTTTAACAGAAACACAAATCAATCTACTGCCTAGCCATGTTTCCGAATAACGTGGGACGGAAATTAGAGAACACGGGATTAAAAAGGTTTTAGATCAATCTTATCCACAAAAAAGAAGCGCTGGTTCGTAGTTTAACTATTTATAATGGTCAATATTAAGGATAATGAAATATTAAAAAGAGGGTGTCTTATATAGGATGTCCCAAAAATATACTACTACTTGAAATCAAACAAGATTCACGAATATTTACATCGAGATATAAATGTTTCGCAAGTTTGTGTTCTACAACTTTTGCAAAACTTTAGGATCACTGGTTCTGTGGACAATGCCAGACGCAATAGTCCCTAGATAATAGTTTTAGCAATAGATAACAGTTTTAGACGCGGTAGCCCAAATTAAAGTGCTCTGACATTTGTGGCAGATACTTGGTAGGCGACAATTTGTGAAGTATGGTGGCTGTAGGTCTAGCGAGTATATATCAACTTCAGGAGTACCACAAGGGTCCAACCTTGGGCCTCTCCTATTTTTAATTTTTATTAATAACAACCTCAATCAGAGAAATTAGAAAATCAAATTGATCAACACAATCCTTTCCTCCAAGACGACCTACTCCGCTTTCAACAAGATGGTGCACCTGCGCACTACACTGAACTAACTGAATGTCACATTTCTTGATAGATGGATAGGAAGAAGGACCGAAGATGCAAGATCCTTGATCCCAAAGACTTCTTATGGGATTATCTGAAATCAGTAGATCTACAAAATCGTATAACAGCTGCATGTAGGGCTATCAGGAGGGAAAGTTTTCAAAAAGTTCGCAAGGAATTTGAACACCGTCTGTAAATAGGTAAATAATATATACCGACATACAAAAGGCCTTTGACCAGATTGACCACTTTCTCCTGTTATCAAAGCTCAGTAATATAGGATTTTCTTTTAACCTACTGACACTTATGGAATCTTATCTACTTGGTAGGCGACAATTTGTGGAGTATGGTGGCTGTAGGTCTAGCGAGTATATATCAACTTCAGGAGTACCACAACCAAGGTCCAACCTTGGGCCTCTCCTATTTTTAATTTTTATTTATAATTTATCTCTGTCCCTAGACTCTCTGCACCTATTTTTTGCTGACGATTTGAAGATATACTTAGAAGTAAATACATTAAACGATTGTTTAACCTTACAAAACACACTTACTACTGTTAAACAGTGGTGCTCGGATAATCGTCTGAAACTTAATATATCCAAATGTAAGGTACTTTCTTTTCATAGAAAACAAACCCCGTTAATACATGACTATAATATTAATGGTAATATACTAGACAGGACAGACGAATTTAAGGACCTGGGAGTAATATTCGATACAAAATTTACGTTTGCAGGTCATATCATACATATTGTCTCCTCGGCTTCTAAGTTGTTAGGCTTTTTCACCCGAAACTGGAGTAGTTTTAAAGATACAAACACCTTAAAATTGCTATATGTAACATTTATTAGGAGTAAGCTGGAGTACTCATCCGTTGTTTGGTCTCCTATTTATGAAAACGCAATATGTTATATGGAATCTGTACAAAGGAAATGTTTAAAATACATGTTTTACAAGTCTCATGGCATTTTTCCAGAGAGAGGATTCGATCACTCAATACTGCTTTCTACTTTTAATTTAGATTCACTAATAGACAGGAGAAATTGCTCGTCTATAAAATTTTTATACAAGCTTTTGCATAATGAACTGGATTGTCCTTCACTCCTTGAGCAAATTTTCTTTTTGGTTCCAAGACTGCAATCTCGGCAGCATGTTACTTTTCATAACAAAACTTGTAGAACAAACATTCTATTAAGATCACCTGTTTTTAACATGTGCAAATTGTTTAATAATTTATCTTCCTCATGTGATGGAAATCATGATCATGTTAAGTACATTATTTTAAAAAACAAAGAGTGTAATTTATAAATATTGTCTAACCACACAGTTTTTGTATATTGAAAAAACTAGTTTATGTATTGTTGTGTACAGTAGACTAGTGTCTACTGGACTGTATTTCTAAGATCTTCTGTAATTGGGTTTATCCTGTTGAAAATAAATGTATTATTATTATTATTATTATAATAGTGAATTTTTTGAACAATTAGGAAAATAAAATCATTTTCAGGTTACTTGTAAAGGGTGTCCCATAATCCACGCAAGATTTGAATTTGCAGCCATTTGTGCGGTAAAGTGTTGGCAACCAGAGAAAGGAAACGGTTTGACAGCTGACAGTTTAGGGTTAGTAAAAATGGAGCACTACACGAAAGAACGACGGTTTTCATTGTTGAACAATATTTCAAAAATAATGAAAGTTTAGCTGCTGCAGTTCGCAAATTTCGTACAAAATATGGTCGGAATATTGATTTAACTTCGTCAAAATTCAGGGAGACTGATCAATTGGGGACTCTACTCATATCGACCGTCCAATAACCAGCCGTTCAAATGATAATATCGAAGCAGTGCGTGAAAGTATTGATAAAAGTCCAAGAATATCGATTCGGCGTCATGGACAAGGATTACAAATTTCAAGAAGCTCTCTACAGCATACACTCACTAAATATCTGCATCTCCATGCTTACAAAGTTCAATTGACACAAAACCTGCAGTGTAATGACCATGCACAGCGAAGAAAGTTCGTGAATGGAGTATTGGACAAGTGAATGCAAATGCGAATTTTTAGAGCAAAATCATCCTAAGCGATGAAGCTCAGTTTCACCTTCATGACTTCGTTAATCGTCAAAATTGCCGCCTTTGGGGTGCAGATAACCCACATGTATTTGTCTAAAAACAAATGCATCCACATGTCACTATTTGGTGCGGATTTTGGACTGGAGGCGTCACTGAACCATACTTCCTCAAAAATGAGGCTGGTCAACCAGTTGCTGTTACTGGTGCTCGATATTGCGACATAATAACCAAGTTCTTTCTACCTAAATTGGGTGATATTGATCTGGACGACATGTGGTTTCAACAAGACGTTGCAACATGCCATACAGCCCATGAAACAATCCAATTATTGCATGACACATTTCCTGGTCGTGTACTCTCTCGTTTCGGTGATCAGAATTAACCCCTAGATTGTGTGATTTAACACCATTGGATTTCTTTCTACGGGGTTATTTGAAGTCAAAGATCTATGTCAACAAGCCCACATCTACCCATGCATTGAAGGAAAAGATTCAACGCTGCGTACCCATCATTCGAGAGCATGTGCTGCCTAGCAGTGTGATTCACACCGACATGTAGCGTTTACAGTTATACGGCTTTAGATAACCTTGACGTATACTTTTGACAGGACTCTTTAAGGTTTGTCATTCCGCCTTCATCTTCAAAATGTCTAAAAAATATTACAACTAGCGTGCGAGATAGAAAGATATCTTCCTACGTCATAACTCCGATCACACAAGCAATATAAGCAGACAGTTTAGTTTATAAACCGTGATTCTAATGGTGGGTTCATGCAGAAATTTTTAGTAATAAGAATAAGAATAGTAATAAGCATAAAAGTTAAACCTTCGTTTTATAATGACCCAGTTCATGCAGTAAACATAATTTTTAGTAATAATTTTAAAAATAAGGATTTGCTGCATGAACTGGGTAATTATTAAACGAAGGTTTAACTTTTATGCTTATTACTATTCTTATTCTTATTACTAAAATTTCTGCATGAACCCACCATAAGTTATATTAGGTTTTGTTATGTCACAAGTGATAGAGTTTTAAGGGATTAGGGATTTGGGGTTAGATTTTGAGGTTACGGTTCTAAGGTTCTAGTGAGTAGTCTTTTACAATTCTCTGGATGAACGCAGAAGGTTAAAGAACCAAAGTGTGTTTAGAAGAGTATGTCACGAGTAATTGAGTTTTAAGAGGTTAGGGATTTTAAGTCAGGCTTTGAGGTTAGGGTTCTGATGTTCTAGTAAGTAGTCGTTAACAATCCTATGGGCAAATGCATTCCAGCTTTTTGCAATAAACAGCTGGATTGAGTCGTATTCATCGATAGATCGAGCTTTGGAAAATCGCCAAATAAACTAAAACTGTTCATAGCAGAGCCTCGGGCCTATTGTAACCTTTAATCACGAAGTCAAGAACTAGATTATACTAAATTTTCAATCAAATTGACAGGGATCCAATTTCCATAAGGTCTGTGCGGGGTCCAAAGGCAGAATTTACAGCGTTCCTACAATAAATAGTTTCCACACCGTATACGTACAATAAAATTGATGATAGTATCACAGAGCAAAATCCCAAGCTAACTCTTTCTTCTAACATTTATTCAGAGGATCGTCTGCCGGATTTCAACAATCAAAATTCCCCATCTTAGACCGTGAAACCCGAGGGACCAAGACGTCGGCGTCGACGTCGCTTCTAAGTCGGTACGTGATACGTAATTGTTTTTCTTGGCGGCAGCGACCACCTGAGACCCTTCATCGACGCTCTCCCTTAAAGGCGTGTTAGATAGAACGACGATCCGCTTCATTTTTTTGCGGGGAGTTTATAATCGCCGGGATAAGGATAAATAGCCTTCAGGACTCCGGGCAGATACTGTCAGATGCCGTAGACAAATTGGAGTTTTTCTTTTAGACCTTTTCTCGCGACTCATCTCAAATATTTACAGGGGATTATCGACTTTATCGTGCACGAAGATTGATGGGTAAATATACACACATGTATGTATATGCATGCCGAAGTAATCGTGTCAGCATACCACAGCATATTTAATATTTAAATCGGTACACAATCAATCTTTTACTTTATTAGATTACACTATTTACAGTGCGTTATATTTAGATGACAATGACGAAGTGTAAAATAAGTAAAACCGAACGAAAATAGTAGACAAACAAGATAAATTTCCCTTAAAACCATAAATTAATATCATCGTATTTATAAAGTAGAATGAGAATAATTCCCGTTCACTGTTATTCGTCATCAGAAACCGCAGATCCGGATTTCGACCTTATCAGGTCTCATCAGTGTGATATATCTGACGACGAACAACGAGTGGTAGCCGTGGAAGCGTTTGAAAATTATTTTTTTAGCTAAACGGCTCATCCAATCGACATTTTGTAAGAGGTAAAAAAGCTGTATGCGTAGCTGTAGAGGTAAAAAAGCGGAACCAAGTAGGCTATTCAGTAAAAAAAATCAGTATCCATTAACGTCTTAAGGCCCAATTTACTTTTAGAGATAATATCATATTATATTGTATTTATTTATTTAGGTTAGGTTAGGCTAATAAAGCAGTGGTATTTTCCAGAATTTTTTTTATTATACTTACACAAAAAATAAATCGAATGTTACAGAAATGGAACTATGGGCTAGAAATGAAAATCGGAAAAACAGTTTCTAACTTTGTTAAAACATAGCAAATTTCTGCATCTCTGGCGATTTTCTCTATCAAATGGAAAATGTCTCGGTTTAACTGTACGTGCATCGAAAATACTGGTCGATTACAGCCGTTTGAATCTTTTCTATGGTCTCTAAATGCCGTCCCTTGAAGTCCCAATCTCGCGAAGAGAAAAAAGTCACAAGGACTCAAGTCAGACGAATAAGGAGGCTGAGGAGCCACAGGAAAGGTTTTACTGGTTAAACACTCGTTTACTGAAATGGCTGTGTGACAAGCCGCATTGTCGTGTAAATAAGAAATGAATTTAAGTTTAACATACAGATAGGGAATTCGCAGAGAAAACTTTTTCCCTGCCTCTCCTCAAACAATGCAATTTTAATAAAGAAAAAGGATTAATTTTCTCTTAGTGAAAACAACGTATGTATCAAAAAGATTACCCAGTATACGCTGAAAAGGTCAAGTATGTTTGAAGACAAAAAGTGTTCTGACTTCCTCACAACCAGTGGAAAAGGATCAAAAACAAAAACAAAACTCGAACAAAATGTAGTTTGTTTTTGTATTCCAGGTTCTAGAAAACACAAACACAACATAAACTTAACTGTCCGTTTAGTGGAAAACCGCCTTAAGAGTGGTCAATATGTAAGGAGCCATCCAAAACAAAAACGTCATCAAAGTTGGCCAAGTTAAAAAAAAACGTATTTCTATTATATCTTAAATTTTAAATTTATAACCTTATTTAATTGTCCAAAGCTGTCCCATCATATGACCGCCATTATTCATTTTACAATAATTGTGACAGTCACTTGTCAAAAGTTTGACGTTTCGATTTGAACTTCGACATAACCGCTATTTCCCGTTATCTCTCGCTATCTCTCTCGTTCATAGCCAGATTTGATGATGTTTTGTTGGATATCTCTATATTAATTAACAAGAGACATCCAAAAAAACTGTCATCAACTCTGGCTATGAACGAGAGAGATGGAAATAGCGGTCATGTTGAAGCTTTTCGGTTATGTCAAACGTTTGACAAGTGACTGTCACAATTGTAAAATAAATAACGGCTGTCATATAATGCAACAGCTTTGACAAATAAATAAGGTTATAAATTCGATTAAGAATAGAAATACGTCTTTTTTTGGTCAACTTTGATGAGGTTATTTTTTTGATGTCTCTTTATTATACACTGTGATTCAGAATTATGGTGCAAAAAAGTAATCACAGATAGAGGTCTTAAAATAAAGAGACACGTGTATTTTTCGTTTTGGTCAATTTCGATTTTTAGGGCCCGTACGGGAAAACAGTTTTTTTGAGATATCTCGATAAGTACTTGATAGATTTCAATGAAATTTGGAGGGTAGTCTCAAAATAACCTTTCTAATAGAACCATTAAAATATTTTTAGACCTGCCGCAAGGGGGCGCTACATGGAGTCACTATATCGCAGTTTTTCGCTTCAATTTTTTTATCCAATTATCTTTTATGTTTTTTTTTTTATTCTGATGCAGAATTCATTTTTACACCAAAAATGTCCTCTTGTCTATTTTTTCATATCATGCACCCATTTCGAGAAAAATGCGAAAAACTGTTTCAATGATCTGACTTACAATACTGCGAAACTACAAATTACATCAACAATGACATTTTGACCTTTACCATTTTTATTTGCCAGTTAGATTGTGGTGCTGTGAGTTATTTAATTAAAAATGTTCCTACCCTTATTTACCATTATAATGGCTGAGCGGTTTACGTTTCCTGAAATGGCAGACATGTTTTTAGTTTATGGTTGGTGTAACAGCAACTCAAGCGCTGCAGTTAGGAGATGTAGACAAGAGTTTCCTAATAGAAGAACACCCTCTCGAAATGTCTGTCATTTCAAGAAACGTAAAACGTTCAGCTATTATAATGATAAATAAGGGTAGGAAAATGTTTAATTAAATAACCCACAGCACAACAATCTAACTGGCAAATAAAAATAGTAAAGGTCACAAAATGTCATTGTTGATGTTTTAATTTGTTCAATTATTTCCATGGCAATTGTGATAATCTGTAGTTTCGCAGTATTGTAAGTCAGATCATTGAAACAGTTTTTCGCATTTTTCTCGAAATGGGTGCATGGTATGAAAAATAGACAAGAGGACATATGTGGCGTAAAAATGAATTCTGCATCAGAATAAAAAAAGAAAAACATAAAAGATAATTGAATAAAACAAATAGAAGCGAAAAACTGCGATGTAGTGACTCTATGTAGCTTCCCTTTGCGGCAGGTCTAAAAATATTTTAAGGGTTCTATTAGAAAGGTTATTTTGAGATTAGCCTCCAAATTTCGTTGAAATCGATCAAGTACTTATCTAGATATCTCAAAAAAAACTGTTTTCCCAACGTCCCTTTTTATGGGCCCATATAGGCCTTAAAAATCCGAAATTGACCAAAACGAAAATACACGTGTCTCTTTATTTTAAGACTTCTATCTGTGATTACTTTTTTGCACCATAATTTTGAATCACCCTGTAGACATTCAAAAAAACGTCATCAGATGTGGCTAAGAACTATGAATGACAGAGATAGAAATAACGGGCATGTCGAATCTTTTCGGTTATGTCAAACTTTTGACAAGTGACTGTATCGATTTGTAAAATAAACAATGGCTGTCATGTAATGCATGCTATGCGCACTCTAATTAGGAAATATGGTCAATATTTCTTTCCCTCCAAGCTCTATAGGTGGCGCTTCAGTCGAAATCATAGCGCAGCCGCAACATTGCCATGGTTATTATGAGTTTGTTTTACCCAAGAAGTCTAGAACTAAGGAGACCGAACTCCGGCTTTTCGCTATATAACGCGACGGGCTCGAATATGTCCGCCTCCAGAGGCGCTGTAAACAGTTGTGTACTCTGGTTGCTACGGTATATAAACATATATCTATACGTATACCGTGGTTCTCTACTAATCTGTGTGCATTAGAGGTTAGAGTCCGCGTGAATGTCCGTGGTGCGAATACATTTGACAGACGCTCGATATTTTTCGTTAATTTGTTTTTGTTGAATATTATATTGAATCTATACAAGTAATGTCTTTGCAATTACAAATTTTCGCAATGATCAATATGAAAATGTACTCAAAATATTTCATGTTACGTGCTTCAACGTTAACAATATAACAAAGGAAAATATTTCGTTTCATACATACATCAGTAATTTGAAATAATGTCCGGTTATTCGGACCTCTTCTTAAATCACACAATGCAACACAGCACTTTTGAACCCTATTTATTTTTGTATATATTTTTGTTAAAGCCAAACGGCATGTAAGCACCCGCTTTGACAACTTAATGATAAACGTCATATAAAACCATAGCATGGTTTTCTATGATAAACATTCACATGTGGACCGCTGACCGCTGCTCATCACGTGACTCGAGTACATTACTGTTTACAGCGCCTCCTGGAGGCGGACAGATTTGATCCCTAGATACCGAACGAGTTCGGTCTCCTTAGTTCTAGACTTCTTGATTTTACCAAAATTAGATGTTTTAAGTTAGCGGATCTTTCAATTCATATAATATATACTTACATACAATATGTACTTTGACAAAATACAATATGTATTTTTGAATTTCGAATACGTTCGTCTTCCTTTCAACGTTAGTTGTGTGGTTCATAAACGCTGTTGTGTGTATTTGTGCCTCAGTTTTGTTCAATTTAGTGAGTTTGTTTTGAAATTTGAACTTTTTTCATTAGCGGACTAATAGACTGAATTAGTGAATACTTTTTCTTATTGACCGGTAAGTTATGAAATTCATAAAATATATAGATCAAGTCGATTTAACTATGTATTTTCAGTCATATGTGTAGTATGGTTATTACTTTTATCTGGATACAGTAATGGTATATAAAAATATTTCACTTGAAACTTGTTAAAATGCCTTGATGCTTAGTTGAGATTTTACCTACATTTTTATAGCTAAAGGCTTACATATGGTAAGATATTATTAAGGTATTATATTTATGATGTATTTTCAGAAAGTAACTAGAAATCACGCCTTCAACTCCATGTATTATACGTACCGGTTGGAATAGCAGTAATTCCAGACATCGCTTCCCAAATCCTTCAAAGCAGAAAGTGCTGTTCTATAAATGGGTTGTTCTATGTGGGAATAAAGAATTATTGCAGTTAACACCTGAAAATGTTGATCAAACTCGAAGAATCTGCTCTCTTAATTTTTTCCCAAAGGATTTTGGTAATAATAATAAAGCTTATGTTAGAAGTAAATTGTTAGAAGTAAATTGAACATTATAATTATTTTCTTAATGTTTATATTATTGAATATTTTGTTGCTATTCTTTGTATTTTCCTCTTCTTTTTTTTTTAATAAATCTTATATTTACTTTTTTTTTGTTCTTCATATCATTCCTTAGGTAGACTAGCTATGTACAATAGCAGCATATTTCAAATTATCACCACCCTATATAGCGGGAAGCCAATTTCAATTTTGTGTTGGTAAAATCGTTCCCTAATTTTTGATGCGGATTGTAATTGCCCCCAACCTCACTTGATGGCGCTGCTATGGTGATCATTGCAATCCTATAGGAGTGGCCATTCTATTCCCCTTTTTCTATGATGTAATGTGACTAGGGTTGCCACCTCTCCCGGGCCTCGCCCGGATTTTCCGGGCCATGGAGACGGTCTCTGGGTCTCCGACCTTACGCAAATTTCTCCGGGCCAAGGGGATTTACAGATATTTTCTTAAATTAACTTTT
Organism: Aromia moschata; assembly: GCA_029963805.1. Lineage (NCBI taxonomy): Eukaryota > Metazoa > Arthropoda > Insecta > Coleoptera > Cerambycidae > Aromia > Aromia moschata. Next base: position 35,977 of record JAPWTK010000799.1, on the reverse strand, counting down.
TTCGGGAAATAAAAAATGAAACAATACCGCACTTCTGATGTTACATTCCTGTAGAGTAAACACAGGTTTACATGTTTATATGTATGTTTTACCGCCATCTACCAGCCTGCGGGTCAACGAGTCGACGTTCGATGTCAGTCGTTCTCTATTACACTCAACATCCACATTTCCGAACTTTTACGTTCCGCAGACTTCCACATTTCCGAACTCTCGTCACCTCGGGATTACCGAACTGCTGGAGCATGCGCGAAGGGTTTTCTGGCTCATTCTAGTACTTTTTCTTTGTTTTTCGAGGTTTTTATGCAAATGTAATACATACATACATGTGTACATGTTAATAAAAAGAACGTTTTTCTAAACAAAAAAAAAAATGTCCAGTGCAAAGGAGAGAGTGATGCAGGTAATTATTTTGTAATTCAAAGTAAAGGTTTGTTTTATTGAACATTTTGTTGACGTAACCTATAATAATTTCAAACTGAAATGAAAAATTATGAGAAAATATGTATTTTTAAGAAAACCGTGATACAAAACAAACATTATTGTACTGTTTATTTGCAGAGAAAAGAGCCTGCTAAGAGGCTAACCTTGGAGCAAAAGCTGGATTTGATAAATCACGCAAAAATGGTGTTAAAAATGTTGATCTATGTAAGATGTACAATATTTGTAAATCGTCAGTGGCAGAAATTCTTGGAAAAAAGAAATTTACTTTGAAAAAACTGAAAAAAAGACGAAAATTGAGTGGACGGATTGACACAATAAAGTGCACCGGTACTTATGATACGCCATTTGAAAGAAGTGTTTTTCACTGGTTTGTACAAAGAAGAACTCTTGTCTCAGGTGTTTTGTTTGCTGAATTCTGTGACAATCGAAATGTTTGATAACAATCGCATTATTGTGTTTACATTTTTTTCTCATTTAAAATTTCGCGGTTTTTTGTTGTCAACCAATCAGCGATAAGTTCGGTTATGTGGAAGTACAAGTTCGGAAATATCGTGAGAAAAAGTTCGGAAATATCGTGAGTTCGGAAATTTGGAGTTCGGATATGTGGATGTTGAGTGTATTTTAAAGGGACGAACCAGAGACGACAACCTCATAGATAAAAGAAAAGGACAACCTCTTCACAGCACAAAAAAGAGAACCACTGTCAGGTGTGTGGCGGTAAAAATCTTAGTTCTCTCGAATATTTTACAGAAAGTGCAGCATACCTTTTTTCAATGGAACCGTCTGCAAAGAAAAAAATCCTACCTCTGTAGTTTTCATGACAGATAGTGTTACATTTACACTCAAATATGACGGTGAAAAAGCATTTAAAAAACATTCAAATAGTGAGAATCATAAAAAAAAAAACAGGAAAAACCATTGCATCAAACAAACTTATGTCAGCTTTTTACACTTTTTAAAATTACGGAGGTTAAATATCCCGCTTACCCTCCCCCTTCTCTGCCCTCTGACTGAAAATCTCCGGGCAAGACGTAGGTCCGAGGTGGCAACCCCTAAATGTGACAGCTTTGACAATTTAATAAGGTTATAAATTTAAGATTAAGAATAGAAATACGTCTTTTTTTTACTCAGACAATTTTGATGACGTTTTTTTTTTTGGATGGAAAGATTTTGATCTCAGATGTGTTTATTTCGTCCAGGTGTTGATTTTTCGAGGCAATCAAATAAAAAAACAATTAAACCAATAATACTGTAATATATTAAGAACAAGTTACAAAAGATAAGTCCACGATACATTTAAAACAGATAAATACTTATCTTAAAAATACAATGTATAAACAACACTAGCCTTTATTAAAAACATAACAGATTCCTCCAAAACTAAAATATAAATACCAAGTGGCCAACAAAACGTTCCTAATCGGACTCCTTGCTGAACATGGACTCGTCGAGGTTCGGCATCAATGTGTACCTCGGGGGCTTGCGCCAGATGGCGCTCGAGGTCCGCTTCAGCTTCCTGGGGTCGATGTTCTCGAAGATCTCCCTCAGATCGGGCGTGTGCGTCTGCCGACAAAAGAACGAGTTCTTTATGGACTCCCCACACACGATCATCGCCACCTGCTGCTTCTCCAGCTCGGGTCCTACAAAAAAAAATCCGTTCCAGTTGATGTGATACGACAATAACCCTAAACGAACACGAACAGTTGAAGAAGCGAGGCAAATTGTTAACGAACACCCACAAACCCCCTATTCGGCGTTTAAGCCAGAAACGTTCACCGTCTAAGCTCAGTCCAAGAGCTGTTACCAAGCGATCAGCCGCACCGAATGTAATTTTCAGAGTTAGTCCAGCAGGCAGGGAGCTAAAATCATCAAAAAGTGTTCTTGAAACATATAGGGCTAGTTTTGACGGTTGCCTATGTATTTTTTTGCGTAGAACGCAATGCGCGGGGTCCGTAGAGCTGAAACCGTCCACTAATTTTTTTGAATTAACAATATGTGAAAAAAAGTTTTTTTTCACATTTTCGCCTATATCTTCGTTCCTTGGCATATTTTATTTAGCATATGGGGCATTTCACGCCAACTAAGTGAGGTCAAAAAAAATTTCTGTTTGAAACATATCACAATCGATAGTACTTGCTAAAAAACTAACTTCCCTAAAATTTTAGATTTTTTGAGCCACAAGGAGAGGGATGGTGAGGGTGAGAAAATACAAATTTTTAGTTCCGACTAAAATTTCAATCTTTCTCGGTAATGAAAAAAATTAAAAAGAAGGTCACAATGGTTTTCGATGTGTTTTTTGCGTAGAATACGATTAAAATATTTCCAAAATTATTGGGGGTTGTTTTCACTCTTTTTTTTGAGGATTGAAAGTTTAAAATCGAAATTTCGAAAAGTATGACGATTTTTTTTTCAATTTTTTTTTTAATTCTTTCTTTTTTTTGTACTTTCGATTAATTTTTCATTCATAATGGGCGTAGACCAGGAACTGGCCCAAAAACGGCCCAAAGGTGAAAAAATGTAGTTTTAGCGTATTTTCTCATTATTTTTCAATTATCTGAGTTTACAATAATTTTACCTATAATACAGTTAAAATTAGATATTTTTCGCAATAAACAATTTACTTTTATATAATTAATGATAATTTTGCGGTCAAAGTAAAAAAATCAAAAAAATTACTATAAGTTCAATTTCGACCTTGAATAACTTTTAAACAATTGAATTTATCGAAAAATTATAAGAGCTTTTTTGTAGAGCGTTCAATTTCCTGCAAAAATGCGTGTCTCTCATCGCTGTATGTTAACTTGCTCAGTGTGAAATGTATCGTCTTTGTGACAGGGTTTAATCTGAATATTAAGGGCTTATATAAGGCCTGATAATTTTTTTTAGGTCATAAACTAAAAATTTAGGGGGCACTGCGAAAAAACAAGTTGGTAAATAACGGACACCCTAATGCATTTGCTATATAAAATATGCCAAGAAATGGAGATATAAGCGAAAATGTGAAAAAGAGACGTTTTTTTTTCACTAATTGTTAATTTAAAAAAATTAACAGACGGTTTCAGCTCTACGGACCCCGCGCATTGTGTTCTACGCGAAAAGACACATAGGGAACCATCAAAACTAGCCCTACATGTTTCAAGAACACATAAAAGTCTCTGCCTACTGGACTGAGTGGTTTACAAGTAATTTGCATAACGAAAATGTCTCTCTTATTTTTTAATTAACAATAACACGACGAAGGGTAACAAACGCCTACCTCTGCTCCACGAAGGCTCGACCCTCCTCGCGTGTTCGTACTCGGGGTCGTCGGAGTCGTAGCAGTCCTCGGTGGGCAACAGCGGCGCCTTGGTCATCATGTAGACGGGCATCTGCTGCTGCTGGGCGTTCAGCTTCTCCTTGTGTGCCTGCCTTGCCAACTCGGTCTGCTTCTCGGCCGCGGCCCTCGCCTCAGCGCATCTCTTCATCTCCTCCTCTCTTTCACGCTGCTGCAGCTCGGCCTTCTTGGCCTGCAAGCGCTTCCTTTCCGCCTCTTCGCGCTGCTTTTGTAGCTTCTCCTCACGTTCTGCCAACGCCTGCCGAACAATAACGGGATACGCTAGTCACAAGAATTAGGAGATACAGGGACAAAAAATTTAATTTTTCGACAAAAAGTCATTCTTCAGAAAAAGTTTTGCTTGTCTTGAGATGTCCAGAAAGTTTGTTGTTTGTTCAATTTAACATACAGGGTGTTCAAAAATAGCAAAAATTAAAAAATAATAAAGAGTAAAGTACCTTAAATATTAACGCTATTAATCCAGGCAATATAGCAGAAAAGTGCTCAGTTTTTAAAAAGAGTCCTGAATAAGGTTTCTCGGCGCGATAATTAGGTAAAAAATAGTAGAAATGGATTGTGTGTGTTTTGGATAAAATCGGTATGTAGAAACCTTAGTAAAAAAAACAAAAAAATTGAAAAAAATGAAAAAACGAAAAAAATGAGTTTTTGGTGATCAAAATCGGTTCAGAAGTTTTTTTCACAAAAAAAAATAAAAAATTGAAATCGAATTACGACGGTCCTAATGGTCGCAGAAACTTCTGCTTTGGCTTAAATTGTAGCTTTTGGTCGTGCCTATCTGCAGTAAAAAATTCATGCAAAGATAATAAGAACTTTTTGCAAAATCGAAAAAAACTAAAAAAAGGTCTTTTCGAAAAACGGCTTGAACAAGCCAAAATATGGTCGTAGGGTATTTTTCCTGAGCTTAAGTTACTCGTCATTAAATTCCCTACAAATCCATTATCGTGACTTGTGGGAGAGGTTCATTCAATCAGCTGAAAAACGCGTTCGAAAATCAAGCATCGCGTTGCTTGGTACTCGAGTAAGCGTGTGAAGGGGAAGTAGACACGTGGTGGGGGAAGCCTCTCTCAGCTTCTCTTCAACTTCTGTCAGCGCGTCTGCGGCGGGGGAGGCTTCCCCCACCAGGTGTCCACTCGCTTACCTGAGCGCTCGACGCAACGCGACGCTTCAATTTTCAAACGCGTTTTTCAGCCGATTGAATGAACCTCTCCCACAAGTCACGATAATGGATTTGTAGGGAATTTAATGACGAGTAATTTAAGCCCAGGAAAAAATGCTCTACGACCATTTTTCGGCAGAAATCAAAATTAGCCGTCAAAGTTTGAAAAATTTAGTACGAAAATTTTATTTAACTGGTGATGTAAAATGTGGAAAAAAATCAAAGAAGGTCCATGATGACGATGATGCAGCCACAATTCTAGTTTTAAATTCAGTCGAAGAAAATCCAAAACTATCACTAAGAAAGATCTGCACAAATTGATATTAGCAAGACACACATTCAAAAGATTTTGGCCTAAAATAAATTTAAGCTTTCAAACCGAAAATAATACACATGTTGGAAGTTGGTGATGATGCACGTCGATTAAATTTCTGTTTAGAAATAGGAGCGAGGCTTACTGTAGATATGCATTTTCGCAAGAGTATAATTTTTTCCGATGAAAGCACTTTTTCTACCAATGGAGGGGTATCGTCGCAGAATTGTCGTCTTTAGGCACAAGAAAATCCGTCTTTTTCAGTTACTTCTAAAAGTCAAAATTTCAAAAAAGTTAATGTTTGGTGTGCAATTACTTTCAATCGAATAATTGGTCCATATTTTTTTTAAAGAAAATTTAAATCAAAATACATACTTGGAGATGTCGAACACATTTTTCTGGCCCAAATAAGACGAAGAGAATTTAGAATGTAGAAAAAAAAGCGTATTTTCAACAGGACAGATGCCCCGCCCATTCAACAATTCGGGTCCGCAGATGGCTTAACAAACAACTTGGAGAGAAGTGAATCGGAAGAAATGGACCTATTTGTTGGCCAGCAAGGTCGCCTGACTTGTCGCCACTTGACTTTTTCCTTTGGGGATTTTTGAAGGAAATAGTTTATAGACAACCAATAGAACACAATATTGATTTACTCAAGACTCGGATCATTCAAGCAGTGGCCCAAGTATATCAAGAAATGATCCACTCAACATACACATCTTTTAGAACGAGACTGGAGAGGTGTGTTGAACTTGGAGGCCTCCATGTAGAATAGTTATGGTGCGTGAATAATAATTTTGCTGTTTTTTCAAAATAATCGTTGAATTTGTTTATTAAATCATAATTTCTTCAAAATAAATGTTTAAATAATATAGACATCAAAAAAAAACGTCATCAACTCTGGCTATGAACGAGAGAGATGGAAATAGCGGTCATGTCTAAGCTTTTCGGTTATGTCAAACTTTTGACAAGCGACTGTCACAATTTGTAAAATAAACAATGCCTGTCATATGATGTGACAGTCTTGCTTGCTTATGCTATATGCTTTCATATTTGCGTATTAAATTTAATTGCAAACAATTTTTCTTAATAACTTTTTTACATAGCATTAATATTTAAGGTACTTTACTCTTCATTATTATTTAATTTTTGCTATTTTTGAACACCCTGTATGTTATATTGAACAAACAACAAACTTTCTGGACATTTCAAGACAAGCACAACTTTTTATGAAGAATGACTTTTTGTCGAAAAATTAAATTTTTTGTCCATTTCACCTATAGGTAACTCAATCCGGGAACACCCTGTATAAAATTTAGGTGATTTTCAGAAGGCTGTAACGTTATAAAAATGGTCATAGTGATTTAAAAAACTGGACGTTTTCAACGAAACACTGAACTGCCATACTTTTCTCGACGCGCGTTTCGCCAACTAAGTTGGCATCTTCAGGAGAAGATTAAAACTAGTTGGCGAAACGCGCGTCGAGAAAATAATAGTAGTTCGGTGTTTCATGGAAACTTCTCACATCCTGTATTTCATCTCTTTTCCTCAGCTTGGAGGAACAAGGATAGCACAGATCTTTATCATCTGGTTCAGGGACATCTTTTGCTGGAGATGTTTGACCTTTCCCAACTGACTCTAGAGTACTAATTTTTGATTGAATGCATTTATCAGTGACATATTTGTTTATACAAGGTTTGATTGCATTTTTCTATTATTTGATCTGTTTTACCCGGCTGAAGCGTGCTCCTTTTGCCGTATCGATCAAAGAAAGCTCGATGTATTTCGTGCGTAACTCGGCTAGCACCAAGTAAAAATTGTATGACTGCACACCGATATCCATCTCCAGAATTTTCATAATTTGTAAAATCCTCTTCATACCAATCTTCGTACTCTTCATTCTCTTCAGTACACTAACGTACTTTACTTGAATTTTTTTCAAATTGACTAAACATAGTTTCTAACAATATCTAGTAGTGTATTACAGAAATTAGAAATGAGTGGGTAAGACGTTACGTAGTACCTTTCGAGCAGGTATGTCGCATTAGCAGCATTCGACACGCTTTAGGAAAAGCGCGAAATTTCCAACGAAAAAATTGTTTTCATGTCTAATACTTTTCACCTCATATTTTAGAAGATTCAAAGTATATTTTAAGCCAAAAAACAAAAAATTCGATTTTTTTGAAAAATCTACTATTTATCTAGGATTTTTTTTTGTTTCAAATCAACATTAGCGCCAGTTCTGCTGCGTGCTGCGGAGCGCCTCGACGACAACGTGTTTGCGGAGAATAACTTTACCGCCGCCATTGTGCAATATTTATGGACGAAAAAATTTTTTTTGTTCTTCAATATATGACAAATAACACCCTTAAAACGTTTTTTCTTACTACTTTTCCTTCAATCTGAAAAAAAAATCGTCAAAAAAGCGTTTTTTTTTAGGCCATTACAGTGGTGTTACCCTATAAGAAAGGTCCATAACCATGGCACAAAACCTTACCAAAAACCGTACGAGCTGACTTTCTGCCGAATTTTCTAGCTCAAAAAATTACATTTCTACAGCCATTTAAAGGTGGGACAAAATAAAATGAACACACCGTACATCAGTTGAAGTATTCTTACTCCCAGTTTTTATCGTAATAGGGTTCTCCCATAGACAAAAAAAAAACATAGGAAATATACAGGGTGAGTCAGAAATAATGGGCCAACACTAAACTGGTGATACTAGACACCAAAATATTATGATTGAGCTCAACATGCCTTATACCAATATAACTGGTTTAAGAGATACAGAGTATTCAAAGTTTATATTTTATTCTGAAATTTCTCAATAATTGACAAAGTTTTGATAGTATAAATCTGAAAATTAGTGGCTTTATGTTTTTTGATGTGAGAATTACGAATCTTGACGTTGCTCCTAGAGGGCGCTAGTTTCACTGTATTATTTAGGTAAATTGAAACATTTTTTTTATCTGTTGAGTCATGCATAAAACAAGTCGAGAATCTAAAAGAATGCTCAATTCTACAGAGAATAGGTATAGAATTTCCATTCTAAATTGAAAATAGGTAAAAAAAATGCAAGGTTGTGATATATTTTCTAAAATTGTTAGGCTCACTATACAAGTATACTTCATACTTTAGTAAACTGTTAGTTCGTGACGTTCTTAGAAAGCTAGTTTGGAGATATTTTAAAAAAATACATAGATATAAATTTACTAGTTAGCATTAAAATAAAGTGTTTAAAATTGCTAGAAATAATAATTATAGATTAAAACAACTTTATGTATATTACTATATTCTAAGAAAATTTTGAAGAGCGGGCAACGTTTCGCTTTTTGCTAACACCGGCCTAACACCGGCCAACGATTTGCAGTGACCCATTAGAGTATTGTGCTTTGCATCGAATACATATATTCGTTAAACACTTATTCGATCCACTGTGCCATAAAATTTTTACGACATCGTTAAAATGATTTACGACATTAGGAATTCTTACTTGTTTAAGACGCCAGTGACGTGTATTTCAGCTAGGTTTATTACAACAGACAATTTTTTGAGATTGTCTGGCTAAATGAGCATTATTTACAGAAAATTATATTACAAATATTAAGAGTTTTGTATGCAGGCTAATATTAATCTCCTATTTTGATTTGAATGAAAAAAATGATTTCAAAATTTTCGAATTTATAAAAGATATATGCACGCCCATGGAATCATAAAGTTGCACCGCTTTTTTTGTTCCCCAGGCGTATTTATCATTTTCAATTCAGAATAGAAGGACTATACTCTTGCTTACATGTCGTCTAAATATATCGATCGCATTTTTTTATTTGCATTTAAAAGGCTCAAAGTATTTTGTTGATTTTTTTAGGCGCTGAAATTGCTATCTTTTCTAAGTAAGCTTGTGCCAATATTTGCTAAATTTATATATCATTAAATTGTTAGATTATTATTTGTGCAAGAGGACTAGCTAGTAATCAGAAAATGCCACAACAATAGTATTACTAACAGTGAGATGCGTTATATGCTTTGTATTTTTGAGGAAAGGAAACCTAATCATAAACTTTGCAGAAATCTTTACGATCACTTAGGCGAAAATGGATCTTTTCCTCCAAAAAGTAACCATGGTACTCCGAAAACTATCACAGTGGATGAAGATAGAATTTTAATTCGTGTTTCGGAAAATCCAGGTCTGAGTACTCATCGGTTAAATGCGACAGCGGGGCTAAGCCAATCGTACATTTGTAGAATTTTGAAAAAAGAAATGCTCCATCCATATCATTATACTCCTGTTCAGCAGTTATTGCCTCAAGATTTACCAGCTTGTCTACGATTTGTTCAGTTTCTACAAAATATGCAAACTGAAAATCTAGATTTTCTTAATACGATTTTATTTACCGATGAGGCGACATTTACTAGACGGGGAGTTTTTAATTGGAGGAATAATCATTTGTGGGATTCCGAAAATCCACATCCTGTAATAGAGACATTTTCAACGTGAATTTAAGGTGAATATTTGTTGTGGTGTGATTTCTAATTTTGTTATTGGACCTTTTGAATTGCCACCCAATCTAACTGAACCTCGGTACTTAAACTGTCCTCAACATCATTTAAATGAGCTCCTAGAAGGTGCACCACTCGCATTAAGAGAAAACATGTGGGTTATGCACGATGAAGCGCCACCACATTTTGCCTTGCCAATACAGCAATATTTGCATGAGCATTGTCGTCATCGGCGGATTGGCCGTGAAGTGAATCCATTTGGCCACCGAGAAGTCCAAACCTAAACCCTCTGGACTTCTCTGTATGATCAAATTTGAAGGATTTAGTTTATCAGGAAGAAGTTAATTCTCTTCAGGAGTTGCGGCAGAGAATACAAGAAGCTGCGAATACATTTAAAAATGTTGTAAAAATAGAAAAAACGTGTTTAACAGTCAGAGACATTTAAGAAAGTGTATTTTAAGATGTATTGACGTGGAAGTGGACGCTTCCTACATTTGATTTGAAGTTTGTCATTATCACTATTACCCAGTATTGTTATTGTTATTTGGTGTTGCTTCGATTGCTTCTCCGTACCTTTTCATCATTTATGAAAAAAAAAAAACAATATAATACATTGAACCTTAACTTTTTCAGGGGCACATTTTTCCTTAACACTCATTATTAAAATAAGACTGACTACTAGGGTTTCTGGGGTCGCTGATTACGAATCCGAAGTTAAATTTTCAAAATTCAAAATGGTTGTTTCAATATACCTACACATGCTTTAGGCTAATTTTACATTTTTTAAAGTGTATAATAAAAAGTATGTTTGAAAGTTTATAAAGTCGCTAAGTACGATTTGAACACTACAATAACAAAAACCAAAAAAAAATCATTCCTAATGTTCCTCCCTCTCGGCGTGACCCAGAACTAACGACGTGGACGTGGGGAAGAAATAGTTTCTTTTTTTGTTTTTTTTTTGTTTAATTTTTTTTTTTTTTGTATTTCATATTTTATAATTTTTTATGGATTATTTGGATTTTTAAATTTTGATAATTTTTTTTAGATCAATTGATTTCTCTTAGAATCAACACAAATTTTTATAATTTGAAATTTAAAAAATATTCAAAAATCCGAAAATTGAGATTTTTGCAAATTTGATTTTTTTTTTTGAAAAAAACAAAAATTTTCTTAAAAAAAAAAAAAACGAAAAATTTTGATATACGGAGAATGCGTAAACAAAAATTTGAGAGCTGTAGCCACATGCGTTAGCGAAACTGATTTTTCAGTGAAAAAACAGCATTTTTTCATGTTAATTGTCTATAACAAGTATTTAAATAAATTAATTATTGCGATTTACACCAAAATTTCATAAATTAGGTACCCAAGAATCTAAAAAATACTTTTGTAGCTATAGATAGGGCAAAAGGTGTCAGAAATATGAAAAAAACGAGTAAAAAATAGGTGGGACATACATATATGTCCCACTGCCCCTGAAAGGGTTAAATCCAAATAACTTAAAAACCGATAGATTTAGACGACCTAAACAAGAGTACATTTTCTCTGCAGAATTGACCATTCTTTTAGATTCTTGACTTGTTTTATGCGTAGCTCAACAGATAAAAAATTTTTTTTAATCTACCTCAATAATACGGCGAAACTAGCGCCCTCTAGGAGCAACGTCAAAACAAGCTTAATATGCGTAATTCTCACACCAAAACACATAAAACTACCAATTTTCATATTTATGCTATCAAAACTTTCTCAATTATTGAGAAATTTCAGAATAAAATTTAAACTTTGAACATGCTGTATCTCTCTTTGAACTCGGCGACATTGGTATAATAGCCTAGGAAAGATAGCCAAAATAGGTCCAATTTTTCAAAAAATTCCTCAAGCGTTAAAGAAGTTTGATAATTAGGTAAAAAATAGTGCAATTTGAGTGCACTAGTTTTGGATCAAATCGGTTTGTAGGAACATAACCAAAAAAATTCTTAAACGTGTGAAAAATCGTTTTTTTCACTTTTTAAGTACCAAAAAAAAATTATTTCAGAAAAACAAAAAATAGCATATTATAGCGCTTAAAAAGACGAAGAAAATCAGTTTTTAAAAATTAAAATCGGTTAATTAAATTAAAAACCTTCGCAAATTGCCCTTTTTTTACTATCTAATTACTCGGCCTACGAAAGTCGTAGGGGCTTCCGGAGTGACCAAATTGTAGCTCTTTTCGGCGGCTACTTACAGTAAAAAATTTATCAAAAAATATTCATCACTTTTGGCGCAATTCGAAAAAATGTAAAAAAAAGGTGTTTCCGAAAAAATGGCCCGGCAATTGTCAATAACAGTCCTACGATAATTTTTCAAAGTGCGTTTGGTTTGTGCAGAGCTGCTCTACAATCATACAATGGACCAAGTTTGTCAATCTTGAGGAAGTATCTCAAAAACGACAATGAAAACCGAGCTGTTTTGCGTTTCGAGTGCTTTTTACATTTTTTCGAATTGCGCCAAAAGTTATGAATATTTTTTTGATAAAAAAATTTCTGTAAGTAGCCGCCGAAAAAAGCTACAATTTGGTCGCTGAAGCCCCTACGACTTTCGTAGGCCGAGTAATTAGATAGTAAAAAAAGGGCAATTTGCGAAGGTTTTTATTTATTTTTTTTGCAAAAAGTTGTGAACTTATTTCAATTTTTAAAAAACTGATTTTCTTCATCTTTTTAAACGCTATAATGTGCTATCTTTTATTTTTCTGAAATAATTTTTTTTGGTACTTAAAAAGTGAAAAACACGATTTTTCACACGCTTATGAATTTTTTTGGTTATGTTCCTACAAACCGATCAAAAACTAGTGCACCGACCAAAACTAGTGCACAAATTGTACTATTTTTTACCTAATTATAAAATTTTTGTTAACGCTTGAGGAATTTTTTGAAAAAATTATCAATCTTTCCTAGGCTATAAGGCATATGTTGAGCTCGATCATAATATTTTGGTGTCTATTATCTCCAGTTTAGTGTTGGCCCATTCTTTCTGACTCACCCTGTATAGTTAAACAATAGCTGGCCCCAATCTTGTCCCCGCGTTCGCGAATTATTCACTCCCCTTGCCGCCACGTTACCTGGTTGTGCTTTTCTTCCTTGACGCGCTGCAGCTCCGCCTGCCTCTGCCGCTCCCTCTCGAGCAACTTCGAGGTGCTGCTGGCGCGCCCTCTGCTGCCTCTCCTCGAGCCTGCGTCGCCTCTCCTCCATCTGCTCCTGGAGCAGCGCCTCGCGTTTCCTCGCCGCCTCCCGTTCCTTCTCCTGTCTGAGCCGCCCCCGCTCCCTGAACTCGGCCTGCGATGCCTTCAGCGCGCTGGCGCTCTTCGCCGACAGCACGCTCTCGTTGCACGCCGACGACGGCGCGCCGTAGCTCGGGTGCAGCTTGTTGGCCAGCGACGTGCTGCACACCTTGGGCTGGAACCTAATCCAGGCAATATAGCAGAAAAGTGCTCAGTTTTTAAAAAGAGTCCTGAATAAGGTTTCTCGGCGCGATAATTAAGTAAAAAATAGTAGAAATGGATTGTGTATGTTTTGGATAAGATCGGTAGGTGTAGGAACCTTGGTAAAAAAATCGATAAAAGGGCCGAAAACCGTTTTTTTTGCGGATTAACCCTTTCGCGCCGGGAAACGGACGAATCCGCAAAAATTTTTAGTGCTGTGTAGCCGGGAACCGGATATCTACGCACGGTAAGAGGTGCACTTAAATACGGTTCACGGCGGGAGCCACCTGCAGTCTGCATCTGACAAAGGCGCGGTGTATTTCGCGACGGGAAGCGGACGAATCCGCAGCACCGTCCACTGCCGTCTGTGCAGCACGGTGCGTTAAAAATGTTGCCATCCTGAAAGGATTAAGGGACGAAAAATAACTATTTTCGTAAAACAAAAAATAGCACATTGTAGCGCTTGAAAAAACGAAAAAAAGATGAGTTTTCGGTGATCAAAATCGGTTCAGAAGTTTTTTGCACAAAAAAATATAAACCGATGAAAAATGCCCATTTTTTGAAATCGAATTACAAGGGTTCTAATGGTCGCAGAAACTTCTGCTTTGGCTTAAATTGTAGCTTCTGGTCGTGCCCATCTGCAGTAAAAATTTCATGCAAAAATAATAAGAACTTTTTGCATAAATCGAAAAAAACTAAAAAAAGGTATTTTCGAAAAACGGCTTGGACAAGCCGAAAAATGGTCGTAGAGCATTTTTCCTGGGCTCAAATTACTCGTCATTAAATTCATTACAAATCCATTATCGTGACTTGTGGGAGAGGTTCATTCAATCGGCTGAAAAACGCGTTTGAAAATCGAGCGTCGCGTTGCTTCAAGCGCTCGGGTAAGCGAGTGGACGCCTGGTGGGGGAAGCCTCTCCCGCTGCAGACTTCTGTCAGCGCGTCTGCGGCGGAAGAGGCTTCCCCCACCACACGTCCACTTCCCCTTCACTCGCTGACCCGAGCGCTCGAGGCAACGCGACGCTTGATTTTCAAACGCGTTTTTCAGCCGATTGAATGAACCTCTCCCACAAGTCACCATAATGGATTTGTAGGGAATTTAATGACGAGTAATTTAAGCCCAGGAAAAATGATCTACAACCATTTTTCGGCTTGTTCAAGCCGTTTTTCGAAAAGACCTTTTTTTTAATTTTTTCGATTTATGCAAAAAGTTCTTATTATTTTTGCATGAAATTTCTACTGCAAATGGGCACGACCAAAAGCTACAATTTAAGCCGAAGCAGAAGTTTCTGCGACCATTAGAACCATTGTAATTCGATTTCAAAAAAATAGGCATTTTTCATTGGTTTTTATTTTTTTTGTGCAAAAACTTCTGAACCGATTTTGATCACCAAAAAACTCATTTTTTTTCGTTTTTTTTCAAGCGCTACAACGTGCTATTTTTTGTTTTACGAAAAAAGTTATTTTTCGTCCCTTAATCCGCAAAAAAACGGTTTTCGGCACTTTTATCGATTTTTTTACTACATACCGATTTTATCCAAAATATACACAATCCATTTCTACTATTTTTTTACTTAAGGGGGTCCTCTAGTTTCTCGGTTGTTTTTTTTACGGCTTTTTCAATAATTTTTTACGGGCATACCATCGAAATAATAAATCTCATTGTTTTTATATAATCTTGATTAACATTTAAATGAGCTTTACAAATTTTTTGAAGACAAAATATATAATAGAATCAAAGTTATAGTGGCCGACAGGAAGACATCAAGTGAAGGAGGTGCTTGACGGTGACCAAGATCGCGGCTGTTTTGCTTATCTGAAATCAAAAAACCAAACGGCATTTTAATCTTCATATTTAAGACTAGCAATTGAAATAAAATGAATTCTAAATTACAAACATGAATTTTTTTATACACTTGAAAATTAAATTCTATTTTTTACTAATTTTTTCTTAAGTTTCTCGCTCGTAGAAAAAAAACTATCGAAGCAATCATGATAATCCTAGTTCAATCGCTGGCTTATAACATATTAAAGATGTTGTATAAATTTGAACAAGATCGGTGCAATAGTTTTTGAAATATCGTGGTCACCGTTTTGAAAAATAGTATTTCGAGAAAAACGCGTTTCAAAGTATAATAAAAATTTCATCTCACCGTCAATCTGCTATGCCTGGACCATACAGTAGGCCTTCCTCTTCTTCATGGAAGTCACGCAGAGCTGCTCCGTCTTCCCTTTTCGCGATTCAATATAATGGGATATCAATATAATGGTCAGGGCCATATAATGGTCAGGCTCGGCTTTGTGGAGCAGCGTTGCGCGCTCCGTATACCTGCTCCATTCCAGGGCCGTAACTTGTTAACCACTTCGAATATCGAAAAATCCTTTGGCACACATTTTCTACACATGTTGTAGATGTGATTTATGAAAAAAAAAAATCGATTTTTTCGACCCGAGAAACTA
Organism: Aromia moschata; assembly: GCA_029963805.1. NCBI lineage: Eukaryota > Metazoa > Arthropoda > Insecta > Coleoptera > Cerambycidae > Aromia > Aromia moschata. The sequence goes on along the minus strand of JAPWTK010000799.1, from coordinate 20,319 downwards.
GAGGACCCCCTTAATTATCGCGCCGAGAAACCTTATTCAGGACTCTTTTCAAAAAATAAACTATCTAGGCTGGACTAACCTGGGCACGACCGGCGTCAGCGTTTGGTTGTTCTTGTGCTCCGGTGGCTCCTTGTGCTTGTGGACCTTCTTCACGGCGGCCGTGGTCTTCCTCGGCGGCTCGGGGGGAGACGTCTTCCCGGGTCTGCGCTAGTTGCACCTCCCGCAGCACCACCTTCGGGTTTTCCACCACCACGGTGGAGTTCATGGAGGGCGCGGTGTCGGCATTCGACTCTTTCGGAGAAGCGACGTAAGTGGCGTTGATCTGGGTCTCCGAGGGCTCCTGGTTCTCGGTTTCCGCGGTTCCGTTAGCTTTCTCCCCGCCGGAATTCGACCTGGACTTTTTCTTTTCGGGATCGACGGCCGGGGTCTCGGGCGAGTCGGACCTGGCCCTCTTCTTGCGCTTCGTACGGGTGCTCCTTTCGTTCTTGCCATCGGCCTGATCTAATTTTTCGTTCGTAGTGACGCCTTTAGTTGATTTCGCCTCATTTTGCTTCCGCACCTTCGACCGCGTAGTCCTAACCGCTGCAGTCGTCTTCTCCGCCTCCACCTCCGATTCGGTCTCCTTCTCGCTGTCCGAGAGTTCGATCGTCGTGACGGGTACACTTTCGAAGATCACGTCGGAGGTTTTCTTCGAACTCCTGCTCTCCTTGCTGTCGTTTTCTTTATTCCTCGTCCTGCTCCTGGTGGCCCTCTTGGGCAGTTCGAGGTTCTCTGCCTTAATCTTCTTCCTCCTAGGCGGCAGTTTGGTTGGCGCCGGCATATCTTCGGCCTCCTTTTTTATAACCATGTTGGGTTCCGGATTGCCAGGCAACTCTGAAAGGCACATTCCGTGAGAGTGGGAAAGGAATAAGTTGAGGAATGTCACTCACGTGGGTCGAAGAAATCAACATTTCCGATGTCGAGGAATTTTTCGATTTCATTGAAGAAACTGTCACATTCCTAAACAGAAATCAACATCAACAATAGATTACAGTAGTTCACAGTATTTAAAACAAAATCTTACACAGATTCTACAAAATCTTCTAATAATCCTTTGAAAATCCCTATACTCTTCAGAAATAAGAATTTTCCTATACGTTTGGCATATAGGGCTGCCAGACCTCCCGATTTGGGCGGGAGCCTCCCGATTTCTTAATGTCCCTCTCGCTTTTTAAACTAAGCCAAAATACTCCCGATTTCCATTTAAAGCTCCCCGAATACTTCCGAATTCATATATCCAAATTATTCAGATAGGTATCAAACAGAGAGGGGCGGCAAATAACCAACCCTCAATTTCTTATTCATAAAGAAATTGCCTTAAAAATTGTGTAAAAATAAATAAAATGCAAAACTTATTCTTGTGAAAGAGTATATTTTTGTATAAATGGATTGATTTTTTATTGTAATTCTGAAGTGCCAGGAAAACGCGTGACCTTGAAAATTTTCAAAATTTTCGCCTGCTGTCCTCCCGATTTTTATTTTTGAAAATCTGGTAGCCCTATTGGCATATACCAGCAGTTATAACAATGGGATACAAACGGAATTTTAATAACAACGACTCCGAATCAGTTTGGAGTTTTGGTCCAGTCAATAAGAAATCATTAAGAGAGATAGCTTCAGACGATTTTGCTAATTGTGGACTGGTGTTCTTTGTTAACTGTCCTTCTTCCGCCCTATTTTAGAGCCAAATATATCGGAAAAAATATCATTAATAGAATAGTATTGAGAACAAACATCTTTACAAACTCGTCGGTCATCACATCACTATCATTATAGTCCTACAAAGATATAGTAAGAGGTGTCAAATCAAGTGATAATCATTCAAACTGCTCATAAAGAGAATCTATTTGAGCAAAACGGGCTTCAAATTGAGAATGTAATTGTTTCTCATCCAGAGCTGCAGTGGCAATGACCTCTAAACTCTTTAAATGTTTATTCGTTTAATTTTAGTTTCGTAATTTGTTTGGAATTTCGTAATTCGTTTAATTGTGAGGCAGATATATTTAAAATAAATTATGAAAATGATTAAGAAAAAGAAATAAAAATGGGAAACAAAAAAAAAATCCTTTGAGACACCCTGCATTATATTACTTTAAGTGTTCTGTATGTAACTAAAAAAATGTATGTAGACATAAGACTTCTTGTGGCGCCAACAAAAACAAAACTATACAAAAACTATAAAAAAAGAAAATTAAATAGGAATTTAACCGATATTAGTAGAAGCGTTTAAGATTAATAATTACGTGCTAATTAAGTCTAATAATAAACATTTAACTAATAATATTTCCTTAAATTTACTAAATTAGCGAGACTCGAGTACCTAGAGAAATATGTAGGTACTAAAACCTAGAAAACCGAGTGACTGGGTGCATAAAAGACTGAACTATTAGCGTGTCGAACAAAATAACAAACTAATGTTTTAGCGCCACTACAATATTATACAGTTACCATACCTTTTCGAAACCATCGCAAGAGTTTTCTAGTTTATCTAAAAATTCTATGTTGCCCTTCAGGATATCTCTGATCTCCATGACGGAATAAAACGCCGCTAACTGACATCGATTTAAATTTGAAACTTGAAACGGCCAATGTCTTTTCCTCGGAGAGGAAGAAGTAGAAATCTAAGGCCCTTTCGAGAGTAAAATATGTAGAATTGGCGTGTTCTATTCACTTGAGGGTCAAAGTAATGTGCCATTAAAAAAAAACGTTATATAGGTGTTTAATACAAATGTAATGTGGCATATCACTGTTACTTTGCAAAATTACCACCTGTGTCCTAACATTTTTTTACCATCGAACTACAAACATATTCAAGTAGGTATGTGATATAGAGCTCATAGGTTAACAGATTCCAGGATCGGTCTTCACGCGACTGGAATATTGTTGTAACGTACCATCCAAAAAAAAAACGTCATCGAGTCGAATTCATACCCAGATTTCATTTTCAACTGCCATTTCCACCTCTCTCATTCGAGAGAGACGGAAATATATTGAAGCTCGAAGCGAAACTTTGTTGTTGTCGCACTTTTGACAAGTGACAAGTGACTACATATCACAATTGTAAAATAAATAATGGCTGTCAATTAAGGTGACAGCCTTGACAATTAAATAAGGTTTTAAACTTAAGATATAAGAATAAAATACGTCTTTCTTTTCACGCCCACTGATATATACTGATGTTTCAGGTAAAAGAAACACAGCATTTATATTATACTAAACGAAATAACCATAACCTCACTTTTTTGTGTGTTGGTCCCACTGAATTGACAGAATACACGTGAATACACTCAACATCGACATATCCGAACTCCAAATTTCCGAACTCACGATATTTCCGAACTTTTTTCTCACGATATTTCCGAACTTTTTCTCACGATATTTCCGAACTTGTACTTCCACATAACCGAACTTGTCGCTGATTGGTTGACGACAAAAAAACCGCGAAATTTGAAATGAGAAAAAAATGTACACAATAATGCGATTGTTATCAAACATTTCGATTGTCACAGAATTCAGCAAAGAGGAAATCGCCCTCCCTCAGCAGCACACCTGAGACAGGTTCTACAAGAGTTCTTCTTTGTACAAACCAGTGGAAAACACTTATTTCGAATGGCGTATCATAAGTACCGGTGCACTTTTTTTGTGTCAATCCGTCCACTCAATTTTCGTCATTTTTCAACTTCCGACAAGTAAATTTCTTTTTTCCCAAGAATTTCTGCCACTGACGATTTACAAATATTGTACATCTTACATAGATCAACATTTTTAACACCATTTTTTGCGTGATTTATCAGATCCAGCTTTTGCTCCAAGGTTAGCCTCTTAGCAGGCTCTTTTCTCTGCAAATAAACAGTGCAATCATGTTTGTTCTGTATCACGGTTTTCTTAAAAATACCTATTTTCTCATCATTTTTCATTTCAGTTTTAAATTATTATAGGTTACGTCAACAAAATGTTCAATAAAACAAACCTTTACTTTACTTTACAAAATTATTACCTGCATCACTCTCTCCTTTGCACCTGACATTTTTTTTTGTTTAAAAAAACGTTCTTTTATTAACATGTACACATGTATGTATGTATTACATTTGCATAAAAACCTGGAACAAAGAAAAGTACTAGAATGAGCCAGAAAAACCCTTTGCGCATGCGCCAGCAGTTCGGTAATCCCGAGGTGACGAGAGTTCGGAAATATGGAAGTCTGCGGAACGAAAAAGTTCGGAAATGTGGATGTTGAGTGTAATTTGGATGAAAATAGAATCGGTTATCAGTTCTAATTCGTAAATAAATTGATGAATTTATTGGTGAACTTATTGACAGTAAATTTGAAGTAAAATTTCTACTTTACACCAGTCAAATTTGTCCTTGAAGCTACTTCATGAATTGATCGTTGGTGTAGTCAGTACTATGTATCACCGAGATGTATTCGACGGTGGTATATCGGTATATATAAATCGGTGGTATATAAATGGTATATAAATAATATATAAATCGGTGGTGTATTTATTATAAATCGGTGGTATGTATAAAATAAATAATGGCTGTCATCTGTCATATAATGCAACATCTTTGACAATTAAATAAGGTTATAAATTTAATGGTGGGTTCATGCAGAAATTTTTTAGTAATAAGAATAAGCATAGTAATAAGCATAAAAGTTAAACCTTCGTTTTATAATGACCCAGTTCATGCAGCAAATCCTTATTTTTAAAATTATTACTAAAAATTATGTTTACTGCATGAACTGGGTCATTATAAAACGAAGGTTTAACTTTTATGCTTATTACTATTCTTATTCTTATTACAAAATTTCTGCATGAACCCACCAAGACAGAATAGAAATCATATATCTAATACTTTATTATTATATTAGATATATGATAGAAATACGGTTTCTTCTGCTTGGCCAACTATGATTTTTTTTTATTGACATTGTTTTACTCTCTTGGCTATGCTATGCGTGTAATGTAAACAAGACATTCGAAGGTGCAATTTGAAACGGAAGTTCCGACGTTTCGGATTCGGAGTCGAAACTCCGTAACATCCTTGGTCTATAGTCAACATTTAAACGAACATTTTAACCGCACCAAACGATTAACCAAAGAGAGCCCAAAAAAAGAATATCCACAGATACATTACATACATATAAATTTGAAATATCAATTTAAATTAAATGCTTACAATCACATACGTGCCGCAAAAAAAATTACCGTAACAAAGTAAATGACAATAATTCCGCTCATCGTCATTCACCATCAGAAACCACAGAACCGGATTTTAACCCCATAGCATATCTTACGGTAAATAATAAAAAATGAGCTTCGGAGCACCAAACCGGATTAGCCTTCCGTTAAAGTACTTGTCAGGAGGGGACATCGGTGGTTCAAGGAGCTAACTTCATTAGACAGACTGTGATTTGCCAGACAGACAGTTTTTTGTTGTCACTAACATCAGTACATTATAATATTTTACATATACAGAGGACAATACACGTGTTACTACTATTTCTATACTTTTAGCCGCTGTTTGCAAGACCCGTTTATTAGCTATCAATGTCGGGGGGCATTGACGACTTTATTACCGCAAAATCTGTTTATTCATCCACTGTCAGCCACAGAAATTTATTGCGTATGTTTTCTTTGATATTTCCCATGACCCGTTGATATGTCTTCTGTAAATATGTTTTACGCAATGTATGGCTACTAGGCAATGGAAAATTGGATACATATTTGGCAAAAAAACGTCTAAAAGTAAATATTGTGGGAGGGGGAAGGGGGGGGGGGGGGGGGGGGGGGGGGGGGGGGGGGGGGGGGGGGGGGGGGGGGGGGGGGGGGGGGGGGGGGGGGGGGGGGGGGGGGGGGGGGGGGGGGGGGGGGGGGGGGGGGGGGGGGGGGGGGGGGGGGGGGGGGGGGGGGGGGGGGGGGGGGGGGGGGGGGGGGGGGGGGGGGGGGGGGGGGGGGGGGGGGGGGGGGGGGGGGGGGGGGGGGGGGGGGGGGGGGGGGGGGGGGGGGGGGGGGGGGGGGGGGGGGGGGGGGGGGGGGGGGGGGGGGGGGGGGGGGGGGGGGGGGGGGGGGGGGGGGGGGGGGGGGGGGGGGGGGGGGGGGGGGGGGGGGGGGGGGGGGGGGGGGGGGGGGGGGGGGGGGGGGGGGGGGGGGGGGGGGGGGGGGGGGGGGGGGGGGGGGGGGGGGGGGGGGGGGGGGGGGGGGGGGGGGGGGGGGGGGGGGGGGGGGGGGGGGGGGGGGGGGGGGGGGGGGGGGGGGGGGGGGGGGGGGGGGGGGGGGGGGGGGGGGGGGGGGGGGGGGGGGGGGGGGGGGGGGGGGGGGGGGGGGGGGGGGGGGGGGGGGGGGGGGGGGGGGGGGGGGGGGGGGGGGGGGGGGGGGGGGGGGGGGGGGGGGGGGGGGGGGGGGGGGGGGGGGGGGGGGGGGGGGGGGGGGGGGGGGGGGGGGGGGGGGGGGGGGGGGGGGGGGGGGGGGGGGGGGGGGGGGGGGGGGGGGGGGGGGGGGGGGGGGGGGGGGGGGGGGGGGGGGGGGGGGGGGGGGGGGGGGGGGGGGGGGGGGGGGGGGGGGGGGGGGGGGGGGGGGGGGGGGGGGGGGGGGGGGGGGGGGGGGGGGGGGGGGGGGGGGGGGGGGGGGGGGGGGGGGGGGGGGGGGGGGGGGGGGGGGGGGGGGGGGGGGGGGGGGGGGGGGGGGGGGGGGGGGGGGGGGGGGGGGGGGGGGGGGGGGGGGGGGGGGGGGGGGGGGGGGGGGGGGGGGGGGGGGGGGGGGGGGGGGGGGGGGGGGGGGGGGGGGGGGGGGGGGGGGGGGGGGGGGGGGGGGGGGGGGGGGGGGGGGGGGGGGGGGGGGGGGGGGGGGGGGGGGGGGGGGGGGGGGGGGGGGGGGGGGGGGGGGGGGGGGGGGGGGGGGGGGGGGGGGGGGGGGGGGGGGGGGGGGGGGGGGGGGGGGGGGGGGGGGGGGGGGGGGGGGGGGGGGGGGGGGGGGGGGGGGGGGGGGGGGGGGGGGGGGGGGGGGGGGGGGGGGGGGGGGGGGGGGGGGGGGGGGGGGGGGGGGGGGGGGGGGGGGGGGGGGGGGGGGGGGGGGGGGGGGGGGGGGGGGGGGGGGGGGGGGGGGGGGGGGGGGGGGGGGGGGGGGGGGGGGGGGGGGGGGGGGGGGGGGGGGGGGGGGGGGGGGGGGGGGGGGGGGGGGGGGGGGGGGGGGGGGGGGGGGGGGGGGGGGGGGGGGGGGGGGGGGGGGGGGGGGGGGGGGGGGGGGGGGGGGGGGGGGGGGGGGGGGGGGGGGGGGGGGGGGGGGGGGGGGGGGGGGGGGGGGGGGGGGGGGGGGGGGGGGGGGGGGGGGGGGGGGGGGGGGGGGGGGGGGGGGGGGGGGGGGGGGGGGGGGGGGGGGGGGGGGGGGGGGGGGGGGGGGGGGGGGGGGGGGGGGGGGGGGGGGGGGGGGGGGGGGGGGGGGGGGGGGGGGGGGGGGGGGGGGGGGGGGGGGGGGGGGGGGGGGGGGGGGGGGGGGGGGGGGGGGGGGGGGGGGGGGGGGGGGGGGGGGGGGGGGGGGGGGGGGGGGGGGGGGGGGGGGGGGGGGGGGGGGGGGGGGGGGGGGGGGGGGGGGGGGGGGGGGGGGGGGGGGGGGGGGGGGGGGGGGGGGGGGGGGGGGGGGGGGGGGGGGGGGGGGGGGGGGGGGGGGGGGGGGGGGGGGGGGGGGGGGGGGGGGGGGGGGGGGGGGGGGGGGGGGGGGGGGGGGGGGGGGGGGGGGGGGGGGGGGGGGGGGGGGGGGGGGGGGGGGGGGGGGGGGGGGGG